>PVKE010007226.1:0-18501 GCA_004027555.1 Craseonycteris thonglongyai | reverse complement strand
ACAAAAAGATACTTTCTCTCTATAAATGTGAAAAGATAAAAAAAAAAAAAAAAAAAGAACCTCAATCCAAAAGCAAATCATAACAAGACTGAGAAGCTATCCAACAGTTTGGGTTTTCATTTTGTTTTGTTTTTTTAAGTAAGAAATGACAAGGTTCCTAAAGTTGAAAGCATTTAAGAGCAGAAAGCATCCCACACAGCAGTTAGAATTTTTTTTAGTCTCACCAAGGAGTGGAACAGAAGGAGAAGCAGGACCTTTGTTCCTACCCCTTCCCCATCCTTCCTTTTCTCCTTTGCCAATTTGAAATCTGAAGGATTTACAATTGCCTGGGCCTCAGGGACCCGCCAGTCCCAGCTCCCTCGTGGGGATGACACTATCCCTTGGAATATGTGGGTCCTGGATTCCACTCAGAAGGCTAGAGTACCATCCAGTTTTTCAGTTGTACCCAGCTCTTAGGGGTCACGCTTTGAAAAATATCGCCCTAAAGGCAACTTTAAAATGTAACACAAAATACTAATATATAGAATAAAGTAACATGCAAAATTCTCATGAATTAAACAAAATAGCAATAAACGTTGAACCTGGTTTCTCCCAAAGATAGACATTTATAGTCCTTTTCCTACTTCGGTACAAAAAACTCTGGAAATGCCATTCTTGACATAATCCTCATTTTACAAGAGAAGAAACTGAGGCTCAGGTCGCACAAAGAGGAGGGCGTAGAGATGGAACGAGCGCCCATGTCTCCGAGAAGGGGCTGCACCAGCAGTTAACACACCTTCAGTCCAACAGTCACTCACCTTTAAGGAAAATGGTTGTGCAAAATCCACTCTGACACACCCGTAGTTTTTCCGTAGCATTCTGATAACGCCTCTAGCTACACTCCAAAGGCTCTCATTCTTCTTAGGTTTTCCCTAAATTCCAATTTTGAAAGAATAACATGGTAAGAAATAAAGCTAACACATACACACATTTTTGTTAGCCAAAGAAGAAAGTGTTCTGGTTTATTTCTGTTTTTTTATGGAAACTGGAGGTTCGCATTGAGAAAAGACAACAGTGAATGAAAAAGGAATGTAAATATTCATGGACTGAGACCTGTCAGAGAATGCTTAGATTTCAAAGATTCTAATAGATATAATCATGTCATCAGATTTAGCCAAGGAAAAGTAGAATATCTAACACTAATTTGCTTATTAAGTACACTGTTTACATCATTCACAAAAATACAAATGTAAGCTAATGAAGGATAAAAATGACACAATAGGCTGAAAAACAGTTCTGCAGTTCTTAGATAAAAATAAAATGTCAAAGAGGCCGCTTATCTGAGGTCCAATGATCAGCAGAGTCCAAATAGCTAACATTAGGCAATCGTATGTCAAATCCAGCCCCACAGTGGCCTTTAAGCTGATTATTCACTGAGTAAGCACTTACTGAATATCTAGTACATAAGGCACAATGACGGCCATGTAATGGACACAGGACTCAGATATGGCCTCATGAGACAGGCAGGGTGAGTGGAGGACACCTTCAGAACAGACACATACAACGAGTCTCAGAAGGGAGACACAGATAGGCATCTGGTCATGAGTTTTTAAAGCCTCCATTTATCAAGTGGCCTTGAGCTTCTGACATGTTTTGGGCAGCAGGCTGAAAAAAAGAGAACCTTGCCCAAGACTTCCACAAGAAATAAGAACAAAACTAAATCCCTCGGGAACTCTCACAATGTCACTGGGAATTGTAACTTAGTAAAAGCATTTTAGAAAAAGGTCAGTATTTACTAAAGCTGGCCCAACAATTTCACTGTCAGCTTTATGCCCAATAGAATGCATACGTGTGGTCATTAAGAGAAATGTGCAAGAATAATTATAGCTCAAAACGCAAAACCAATCTGTTTTCCAACATCAGAATAAACTGTGGTATATTAAGGTGACCAACTTTTTTCCAGTGAAAAGGAGGACAGCTGATTCTGAGTGGTGAGCACATAATGCAAAGCATAGGTGATGTGATGTGGACTTGTACATCCGGAAACTATCTAATTGTTACCAATCAATGTCACCCCAATAAATTTAACAACTAAAAAATAAGAAAACTGATTGCACAACCAAAAAGAAAAAGAAAGAAAAGGAGGACAGCTAGTATTACATATCAAAAAGGAGGACATCTAGGAGGACACTTTTTGAGGGAGGACAGAACTTCCAAAAGGAGGACGGTTGGTCACCTTAGGTATATCCATATATTGAAATACTATGCAACTGGGAGAATGAATAGATTCTAATTAAATGCACAAACATGGATGAATCTCATAAACACCTGATCAAGAAGAGGAAACCGGAAGCAAAAAGCCTACACTACATAATTCCATTTATACACCGTTCAAAGTTAAGCAAAATTATTTTGTAAGAAGTCAGGAGAAAGGAGCAGATATTGATGAGAGCGGCCCAAGGTGGGTTCTGAGGGTCATGATAATATTGTTCCTTGAGCTGGGTGTAATTCAAGTTCCATTCCTATGATATGTGCGTTCTTCTATAACTACTATAATCAGTTCAATAAAAAGTGTACAAAAGATCTTATTGCCACTTCTAAAATTAATTTGTACTCTGTTTCATTGACATGATCCCACCAGTTTTTCAGGCTTAATTTAAAATCTGCACATAAACAGTAAGCCCTAAGAACAAACCACACCACCCTCTCCCCACACTGCAGAGATGGCAACTCAGTGCCAAGGGTGTTTTCATTTCCCAGTCCTACGACCAAGGCTGGCACCGATAAATCCAATCATGTCACTTCCTCCAGGTACAGGAAAGCACTGCATTAGCACTACCAATCAGGTGGACATAGGAGATGACAGCTGCTCACCATGCCCACCCTACCAGGTTTCCTACGATGCTTTAAGATCAGGGAGTGACAAAAATATATAGTCAGGGGAAGCCGGGATAGCTCAGTGGGTTAGGCGCTCACTTTGCAGCCCCGGGGACCGAGGATCAAATCCCGGCCCCAGCCCGTGCAGACCCATATGCTGAACTGGGGAGTGCCCCCAGTTCAGTTCTCACCGGGACGAGACCCCGGCCCAGTTCCTGCCCTGTGCAGCCCCACGCCCACCTGTGGAATGAAACTATGTGGAAAAACTGATGATGTGCAACTATGGAGACTGTTCTGGGCCCTCCCCCTTCCCTCTCTTTAAAAAAAATACATACATATATACATATATATAGTCAATAATATTGTAATAATGATGTATGGTCCCAAGTGGGTACTAGATTTATCAGGGTGGGAGGGGGGGATATATAAATTATATAAATGTCTAACCACTACGCAGTATACCTGAAATAAATAAGTTCCTAATTAATCCCAAAAGCACTTATCTAAAAGCAAAAGACTTGAGAGCGAAGACAACCTTTGGGTAGGCAGTCCCCTTACCAGCTGCTCGCCATTGTAGTGACCTTCAATAATGCGATCATAGGAGATTCCAACAGGTATGACCAAGATGTCGGGGATGGTGTTGGTAGACAGAGTGTCGACCACCACTGACAAAAGTCCTGCCCGTGCACAGGAGGTCTTTCCACTCCTAGAGCGTGTGCCTTCCAGAAAAATCTCCAGGAACTGCTGCTGTCGAAGTAGTTCAACTATGTGCTGGGATTCAAGGACAAAGTAAAACACAAATTCAAGACCACCCAACTTAGAAAACGCTCAACAAAGTTAAATCTTTAAAAAAATAAATAAAAAGCTCCCAAACCTATTACCTCACTACTGACAAAGTATTTTACTCACATAAATAATAAGACAGCTATATTTTGGTGATAACAAAAAAATTATCATCAAAACCATACCCAAACAATAACCACTCAATAATTACTCAGACAATAGTGTTTTAAAAGTCTCAATCAAGTGTCTTTTTCTTTCTACTATAAGTATCATAGGGCTGTCAGGATAATTCAAGATGATACATACCCCATGAAGCAGGGCTCTATAGAGAATATCCTTACGACCATCAGGCGTTTCATCAAGCCTCCGTCGTATGAAAAAGCCCCCAAGCTTATGGATCAAGGTACTATAAATTCAGAAATGCATTAATTATTTATAAAGAAAAGCATAAAAAGAATACTCAAATTCCAAGTTACTTCAAAACACATGTCATATGAATATAAACCACATGTGCTGTTACAGCTGCTGATAGTGAGAACATGGACCTTTTCCTACTTTCCAGATTATTGACATGTTTCACTCATTTACATTATTCATCAGCAGTTAGATGGTCACCTCATATTCTGAAGTTCTATTACAGCTATTCCAAAAGAAGTCTGTATAGATTTTAATATGAATGTGAAATTTTCTAATACTTAAGCCAATTTTTGCAAACTCAGAGCCTCCTCCTATTCTTCTCAAGTACTGATATTAATAAAAATAATACTTATTTTGTTATCTTCTATAGTCAGTATAAAGAGGCAACAGTATGATGTCCCCAGAGCTTAATATCTCTCTTGGGGAGTAAAACTGCAGAATGAGTTCAGAATGAATGAGATGAACCACCCCCAAAAAATCACCCATCCCGAAGAGGTGTTTGTCAATGTGTAGGCTGGCATGTGACCAGAAAAGCTGCAAACAAACAGGTCCAGTTGTCTATAGAGTCCGTCACATCTGAAGAAATGATGGAGCTAAGCACAGAGTCATGAAAAGGACAGCTGGATTATGAGAGATGATCAGTGTTTATCAAGCACTTCCACGAGATACCAGTTGAGAATGTGGAGGGAATGAGTACCTGAACTATTCTGATTACACAAGAGGCTTCCCTAGAGCCCAGATTTGGCTCCCAGTCTATGCCGACCAGAAACTTCCTGACAACTTTCTAATTCAGCTTCTCAGGTTCCTCAATACTGGGAAAAGGTGCCCAGGAGAGTAAGCACAGATATTCCAGTCTCTGGAAGAGCATGTGCCCTGTAGGATCCTACCACACAGTATTACAGCTGGCTCTTTGTATTCCCCATTAGCAGGTGAGCTATTGGAAGGCAAGGTCTATGTATCTTGTTCACTTGCATCTACAGCATAGCTGAGTAAGCATCAGCTGACTGTCTGTATAAATGGCTTCTCTTCAGTCACTCACGAGTCTGGTTAGCCAAGCAATGAGAAAGGAGAACCTTGGACTGTAAGGTTGAGGATCAGACTTCACAGCACGCAAGGTAATGACTGCCCCTTTGTGAGCCCTGCCAGCCCACTTCCCTTCCAGCTACTGCCTCAATGCATCCTCCTTTTACTCTCTATGACTGACAGAGCTAACCTCACAGATGCTTTCTGCTTTGATCAGCTCCACTATCCACCCAGTTCCCTGGTGGCGAACACCTGTGAGTCAGCCCCCTTCCTCTCCCCCTTCCCTTCTGTTGAGTCCTACACTCAAACTACCATTTGGTCTTGTAAATTCAACATACTAAACACATTCCAAGTCTATGCCCTCCTCTCCAAAAGCACTGTTATGCTTTTAATTTAAGCCTTTATTATCTTTTGCCCGAACTACTGCAATAAAGTCAGCATTATTTTAACTCCCTCTAATCCAGAATGACTTTTCAAAATGCAAATCTGACCATGTCATTTCTCAAGTCACGATACACTCTAAACTCTTGGCTTAGCAATTGTTTTGAACTGGCTCTCTCACTACCGGTGATGTCACCGTCTCTGGCCTTGATGTCTTCCCAGGACATCCTACATTCTAACCCCTTGAACTGTCTGCCATTTCCTCACAAAGCCATGTTTTCGAATTGCTGTCTTTTTTACATACTATTTCCTCTGAATGGAACACAAAGCATTCTCCTAAAAACCTCTCAAATACATACCTTCATATTGTATTATAACTGTTACAGGTTTCTAGATCGTCAAAATTATGAGATCAAAGTTAACAAAACACAATCCTTCTCAGTTACCTTTATACCATCACCCCCACCCCACCTCCTCACACCCACCTCCCTACTGCCAAGCCTGATAGACAATAATTTGCTATCCTGTCCTTCTAACTGCTTTTTATCCATTTGTTAAGTATTGCCCATAACATTTAGGTATTCACAATTCACCAAGTATCCCATATAAAATACATAAATAATGGTGACAGTCTTAATGCTTTTTCTGCACTTTTCAAATTTTCCATAATAAACACGCATTGCTTTTTCATGAAAAAAAAAGCTACCATCATCTTTACAATAACATGTGTCAAAAGGAATAATTTTAAAAAAAAAAGTTCAAATTATAATCTTTTTCAACCCTTTACATTTCAAAATAAACTGATCTTACCTGAAGATGGGGATGTTGAGATTATTGCCTGAGGCAATGTATGGCGCTTTGATGTTATGGCAGAAGAGGATGAAAGTGAGCAGCAGGTAGTCAATATGTGATCTATGGACCGGCAGAAATAAAAGTGGCAGATTCATCTAGCAAAAGGAAACATGCCAAATTTAAAATTCAAATATGAAGTTCAATCACACTTTGCAACTTCACATCTGCTTAGAGCCAGCCTGGGCAGACTTTTTCAGGGAAAGGGCTACTTCTAATGTTCTCCAAGCATCACAGTCCACTAGCTATTTATTTTCATTTGCTCAAGTTCACACAGAGGCCTCGACTGTGAAGAGCCAATTCTCATCTCCAGCAGCTGCACATGTGCATGCGAAAAATGTATTTCTTTTACATTTAGCTGCCCAGCCACGAGGCCCTGGTGTAACGTGGCACAGACTATGACACTTTTTTTTTAATTCAGGTGGTCACCCCAAAATTGCCTGGGGTCCACCAGTGGACCAACTGATGCCTTGCCTAGCCCTAGGTTAGAAGACAATGGCGAATCAGTGGTTCAATCTTTAAAAACACTTTCTAGTAATATGAACTTCTTCCAGTGTAACATTTATCTAGCTAAAAACGACAACTGCAATAACAAAAATGAATCAGGGAAGGAGATGAGTAATCGAGAGTTCAAGTTGAGCTACGTATCCTCTGAGAGGCAGCCCTGATCATGTAACAAGAGCAAGAGGTTCTGGAGTCAAGCCTAGTTTGGTTTAAAATCCTGGGCAAGTCTCTAATTAGCTATCACATAAAAAAATTACTTAATCTACCTGAGCCTTTATTTCCTCATTGATAAAATAGGGATTGTTCTACCTGGTTTTCAGAGTTGTCACAAGGTAAATTAAAGGAATCCTGCATATCGCTGAACTTGACCCCACAGTTCCTCCCACATACACAACTCTGTAGTCATCTCACTGGGTAAAATCTCCCAGATGGGTTGGGATGCACAACAGTATATAAGAGAACATTTCCAAAAGACTTCTAAAATCACTCTACAACTGTGGAGGAAAAGGAATGAAAAGGAAAGACAGATACACATATTTCTTGCCTCAGTTGCAGCTTTAACCATCTCAAGTTGACCCTTGTGAATCTGAATGTTCCAAAAGAAGCTGTTGAACAGTTTTAAAAGCACCCATCCAGTCAGCCTAAAAGTAAAAAAACAAAAACAATAGTAAATATATAGACACACATACGTATATGAGGGCTGTCCGAAAAAATCCAGCTACTGTCAATATAACAAGAATAGCTACATGGCAGGATACTTTCTGGACAGCCCTCGTGTATTTGACTTTGATCTACTTATATTTCTGAATCTATAACCTGAGAGTGGCTTCGTGTGTGTGTATCTGAGTTTGTGGAGTTAAAGAGCTAACTTTACATACTACTTATAGAAGTACCCATTTATTACTGACTAAAATCTTGCATTGTACCCTAATAGCACACTATACACTTTAGAGGCAAACAACCAAGTGAATATTTAGGTGAGCAGAACAACCGAGAACCACTCCCTTTAAACCTGGATAGGTGAAGCCTGGCTCACAACTAGTCTAGGAAGCAAATATCTGCAGAAACCCAGCAGCTGCTACCAACTAACAGAGATTAAGTACCTTAAAGCCCACCACAGTGCTCTTCCATCTGCCCGTGGAAGATGGCTATAAAGACTATAAAGTGCAGCTGGTTTTAACATCAGAATATGTTAAAACATCTTTGGACCACGAGCACTGTGCTAGGAAAGGGAGGTCCTACGGTTCAGCTCTATATGCCCAAAACAAGGTGGCTCTCACTGAAAACGCTTTGCCTCGCCTTCTACTACCTGATCATTGTTGGTGAGACGGTGGCAACCATTTCTTGAAGGATCCTTCTTGCTTTCTTTCTCACTTTACTGATGGCTTTTGATTGCTGCTGAGCAGAACCATCAGGGTTTAATTCAGCTGCCACTTCTGCAATTGCCTCTTGCACTCTGATTGGAAAAGGGAAAGACAGACAATATAACTGGTTCTGTGCTACATTCTACATGCAGTATTTTCCTATACCATAGCTATAAATCATGAAACAAAATGTCCCTTCTCTCTCATATGTGGTAATATGAAAGAATAAGCTCAAGTTAGAAGTGGTTTCTTTGGGTGTCTATTAAATATTAAGGATATACTACTAAAGCAATGAACCCCTGAGGACTCTGGAAGTTCTGATTTAGGAACTTCATTCAAAATCACTGTGTACTAAGTATGTGAACTTGAATGCTCCAGTTATGAGACACACAAAGCTGCATAGTAGCAGATGAGATAAAAGGAAAAATTACAATTTAGGCATATAATTCAGAAGTATCCAAAGCCCAGTGCCAAAGTAATGTCTGATTTTACTTCTGAAGACTTAATTATTCACATAATATGACTCTTTTAGAACTCTATAGAAAATTCTCTAGGAGGGATGAAAGAGGGACACAAATACTTACAAGTGTTTTCAAATAAAAGAAGGCAAAGCCCAAGTTTAAAACAGTGTAGCACCATAAGCAGTGAGTATAAGGGAGGGTGTAGTCCAGTTCTGCAAGTCCTCCACATGACTTAGGAAAGGACGCATGAGGTTCAACCTCTTAAATCACTGCTAACATTCTAGCTACTAGTCAAAGTATCTGGATATAATGAAACACATTGAAGGTTTTTTTACTCAGGAAACAGAATATATGATAATCTACAGGTGTTTCAGATAATTGTATGTTCTCCTACTGATTTGAGAGCGCTGCACAACCAAACTTCACACAGCCCCATAATTCATTATACAAAAAGACCAATCCCACAGGACACTGGGATGACCTAAAATCTATGCTTTGAATAGCATTTATTTCATTCTGGCCAGGCATGTTTTCACAAGTAATTGCCATAATTATTGCATCCTCATTATCAACGATTCATTTGTTTGTTCTATAAATATAAAGTGCCACCACGGTTCAGGCCTTAACAACCACACCATAGGGCCTGCATTTCTAAGCATCTCAATCCACCCATCTCTGGCTCCACAAATCCAGGTAGAGGTTGAACATCAGCCACACCAATGAGAGACCAACTTTACCCAAATTCCTGTATTCTTTTTTTTTAATGATTCGATTTTTTTTATTTTTTAAGATATTTTTTTATTGTTTTTTGACAAGAGAAAAGGGGGAGGGCCCAGAGCAGTTTCCATAGTTGACAGCATTAGTTTTCCATATACTTTCACTCCACAGGTGGGTGTGGGGCTGCGCAGGGCAGGAACTGGACCGGGAGCCTCCCACATAGGCCCCGGCAAGAGCTGAACTGGGGACACACCCCAGTTCAGCATATGGATCCACATGGGCCAGGCCAGGGCCGGGATTTGATCCTCAATCTCCAGGGCTGCAAAGCGAGTGCTTAACCCACTGAGCCGTCCCAGCTTCCCCAATGATTTTTTTTTAATTGTTAAATTTATTGAGGTGACATTGATTGGTAAAAATTACATAGGTTCCAGGTGTACAATTCTACAGTACATCGTCTATGTGTTGCATTATGTGCTCACCACCCAGAGTCAGTTTTCTTCCCCCAAACTCCTGTCTTTCAATGCCTAAACTTCAGAATGATTTCATCATTGTTTCAATAATTGTTTGACACATATATCAAATTTTCTTCTCTTTGGACGATAAAAGAGAAAATGCAAGGTCCCAAACATTCATCTTACAGAACGTTTAACAGAGAACTCTGGAAATAGTGCCGTCTTTGGCCCCAACTTGTCTTTCATGTATTAGAAACCCATTCACTGTTAACCCATAAGACAAGACTGCTATACCCACAGCACACTGCTCACCAAAACCCTGTGTTCTCCTGCCCTTCCTTGGTTTCCCTTGGAGCTTAACCCTTAATTTCGAAATGCAAATGCCCTGGAGACAGTCCCAGAGAAACTAAAGGTTAATAAAGAAAATTATTTCCTCACTCCATTCCTACCACCCATCCCTGCCTCTCCCCTGTGCTTACCTGCTGCTGTTCAGCACATTCTCAGTCACTTTGGTGGCAAACATGCCTTTGTGGACATCTCGCTCTTGAATAAAAAGCACGTAAGAAAGGCGTCTTGCAAGCCATCCTCGGTGCCTGCAACATGAAAACTATTAGCGGAAACCCCGAGAACAAGCTGCTTCAAGTTTACAGGGGCTGTCCCTCCTGGAAAAACAAGGTCTCATTTCATCTGTTCCTGAGATTGGGGTTCTCCTGAGTAGTTGTTCAGGGTGCCATGCTGACAGTCTCATTCCCGACTTCATTCATGTACTCTCAGCTAAAATTTAAACTTGGAGGTTGTGTATTAGTTCTTGAATAGTATTACTTTGTCATATCATAATCCAAATATAAAAACAAAATAAAAATATCTTACTTTATTAGTACCACAAAAATAAATAAATATGTTGAATGCTATATATATATGTGTGTGTGTATATGTGTGTGTGTGTTACTATATATATAAGCTATAGAGCTAATAACTATCTGTAACTATGGGCTAAAAAAGATAATTTAAAAGTCTTTTCCTATCATGAAGGGCTATTTTTTTTTAATTTTTTTTTTACTATAGTAATTCTAAGGTTATACTCTGGGCTCAAGAAGCCAGAAGTTCTTACTTTTTTTTTTTTTTTCTTTTAACACATTCAACATACCTAAGAGACAGGACATAGTCCTATCAGTGACAATGACTATATTATTTGAAAGGGAGGTTGGGAATTGGGATCTCAGAAGAAGAATGCTACAAATATTCATTATGCAATGAACTGAAACCATTTGTAATGATTATACAATGCCTAATTATCATTTCCTTTATAATGATATTCATATGAACAGTGGAGAATTTCAATGATAAATTCATGAATTCTGAAAAGATCCCAAAAGCCCTGGATTAAGGAAAAGTAATTTGAGGAAGACCTGTTTGTGAATCACATGGTCCTTCATCTCTCCTTTCCTTTCACCAGTTCTCTGAAAACTTGGCCCAGTATGTTAAGTGTCCTAAACACTTCAGTGAACACTTTCAGAATTGTTACTGGAATGTACAAAGTTCAAACTCTATGAAATCTTTTTGCAATTGACTGAAAGCTCTGTGTGTGTGCATGTGTGTATGTGAGAGAGAGAGAGAAAGAAAGAGAATCTGAATGAGAAAGTTTAGGCTTTGCTTCACGTAATACATAGAAGAGCTAATAAAACGCCAATTCCACTGCACAGGCAGCTTATTACATTGAATAGTTTCATACTGCCTCGTCAATATAGCCTATGCTTTATTTTCTCTTAAATGTCTTCAACTGAAGGCAACAAATATCTACTTACATAAAGAAGAGACCCTATGAGATCTCTTTTCTTAGGATCTTAATCATGTCAACCAAGGGAAAGAAAAATAAACTCAGTGGACCAGAATCTTTCCTTTCTCCTTTAAACTTAATAGAGGGAGGGCAGGAAGGGAGGGAGGAAGGGGGAAGGGTAGCTTGGGAATGTAAAAAACATGTCCCTTGACTTCAGTTCATTTTTTTTTTTTAATTTAACTAATATATACGCAGGTACTGGTACTGTCATGCTCATTTATGATCTCATCAAAATATGAGCCATAACATCAGAAAGATTTAAAATTTAAGTACTTGACTTCTTGGGTCAATTTTTCATTGACATTCAGGTACTTCTCACTGAGCTTACTTGCTTCCCTACTCCAGACATTCACTCTTAGAATTATAAGAACTGGATAAGATTTCTGGCTGCCTTTTCTGTCACACCTCAAAGACATTCACACAACCTTCCCACCCTCCTTCCTTGTCTGCAGCCTAGATTCTCAGAAAACAAAGCCTCTTTTCTCTCACAACGGTGCCTAATAGCCTATCCCCATATGACTGGAATTTGGAAGTAAGAATTCTAAGAAAAGTCTTAAGCTAATAATAAATCAAAGAAAATTGGTTCAATACAGAAAAAAGTGTTCTAAAAGTCTATAGAGTAGGCATAGTTCAATCAGTTGTACTTTTTTAAATGAAAAATAGTCATAATAGATCATAAGACATTCTAACCTACACCTCTCCTCAAATAGATCTTCATCATAATTCGGAACACTTCAGATGCAAAATCAATGAATGAATAAGTTAGAGAAAGTTATACATGTTACCTATGCTCTCAAGAAAATATTTATTATATAATTACATCAATGGCAATAGTCATGGGTCTTTCAGGTGGCTGTACTGGGGCCAATTTTTAGACAAAGCCTCTTGTGTCAGAAGTTCATATTCTATTAATTTTCAATAACATAATGAGATCTACCTTAAAGTATAATAATTATTCTGGGTTTTTCTTTTGACATGTATTAAAAGCATAAGAAAGTTCTTTTTACCTTGTGTGAGTTTCATTGATATAAATAACATTCCGCAAACCCAAAGATGGAATACTGGGGTTGAAAAATTTATCCTACATAAAACAAAATAAGCATAGACATAAATATACAGCAAGCTTGCTGGTGAAGTGCTCACATTACTACTACTTAATAGATAACCTTTAGAATTCAAGCATAAAGTTAGGCATTGCTTCAAAACCCTAAGTGATGAAGAAAAAATGTTTTATGGAAAAGTAACATTTTAGGTTACAAATGCAAAATTAATCCTTATCACCTTGCAAAGAAAATAGCGTCTTTGTTTTTCCTGCCCTACCCCAAAAGAGTTGAAGCTATGAATAGCTTAAGTCATTGACAGAAATACTGGAGTTTTTCACTGTTCCCAAAATACAATATATTATATCCTAAGTACCACGTAGTTACTCTTAGATTATTAAACCTCCCAATAATCCTGACACATAAGAATTATTATTACCATTTTATGGACAGGAAAATTGAGACTGGCAGAAGTTTAGGATACAATCCCACACCTTGTTCCAAAGAGTAAGGTCTTTCTATTCTTCTAAAATGACTGCTCCACTTAATGAGATAATGTATGGTTAAAAGTCATCCTCTTTACAGTAACCTTGAAAGACATTCCAGAAATAACTCTGCTGAAAAGAAAAAGTCTGGCTTCATCAGTGTGAATACAAACTAAACTTTGCACAAATAAATGCTAAGAAAATATAATGTACCCTCAACGAAAGATGTAAAAATACTTAAGTGAACACTCTTTAGACAAAAGGAAAACAGAATTTCAAAAAAGGGTAGCAAACATCAAAAAATTACTGTAAGAATATTGTCAAATAAGTTATTTTAAATAAGCATGCTGTGGAAGAATTTAAGATCAAGATTAGCTTCATTAGGTACCATATTTCGGCAAAAAAAAACAGTTTTTTGTAATATTACTCACCTACCCCAGCCCAAACCCTCACCACTACCAAATCATTTCTTAGACTCTCTCTTGACTTAAGTACAAATTCAAGTTAAGGTATTGTTTTGGTCTTTGAAGCATTCAAAATTAGAATTAGATGAGAAGCCAGATCTAAAATGAAAAGCCACATGATCTTCTATTTAAATCTTTCATCTGAACTGGCCTTATTCCTGGACTAGAAATTTCCATGATCCTTCAATGCTACCAAAGTCTTGCAACAAGGCCCTTGTGATTTAGAAGGAACAATGTTTATATCAAAACATGCCTGAGCAGACCTGAATATTTAACACAAACTGCTTGGGTCCACACAAATTTCTCCCAGGTGAGTGAATGCCTTTACATATCAGACCCAGAATTCTATTTCCCGCCAAGTCAACGCTGAGTAGAAAATTCACACAACACAGTCAGCTATTCACACAGGTAATAAGCAATCTCTATAAACGACAGGCACTTACAAAACAGAATCTCTATGCCCTGATAACTGTACCATCCCAGACAGGGGGTAACATCCAGCTATACCTTTGAATAGGTAATCCTACTGCTGTAGAACCCAGCCAGATTAGACTCTACAGTAGTGTGCTAACTCATGTCTCTGGCACAATGCCATCGGGAGCACACTCTCATGCACTGGACTCTCCTCAACTACAGACACCAACATCGTAATGTTTTGCATGGCTTGTGTTTTTTTCACCAAAATACGAACAAGTACATGCATACCCTTTTTTAAATCTTCAACTAACCTTTTAGTGACCATTACTCACTATTACAGAGTCAACAGACATACTTCCTCCCACCACCATGGAAAGAGTAGAGCAAAACCACAATGCTCAAGGTCAACATCTAGAAGTTCCATGAAAGTTTGCACCAACTCTTTGGAAGAGTTAACTGAAAGTGAGATCTACTCTCCCCCTCATCATACTAAAACCACTAAAAAAACCAAAATCTCGCCTAGCATCAACTATTGGACCAACATGTACTCAATAACTGAATGGAAAGAAAAATTGAGTCAACATCTTAACTTGGAATATTTGGTTTATAAACATGGCTCTAAAAAATTCTAAAAATGAATAAGGTTTGTTAAGGCTACTAAATACCAAATTCACACAAAGTTGAAAATTTATGTCACATGTTTCACGTGTTTATTGAAGGCCAGTGGTCAGTGACATTCTTACCCAGCTCTGGGGAGTACAGGAATAGCAACATCTTCCGACAAATGGCCTTTTCCGGCTCATCAGGCTTTCTTTCCATTTTAAGGTTGCAGATCTGAAGACAGTAGGTCTGAAACCACATTCACCCTAATAAACATTGAGAAAAAAATGGTCACTAAATGGCAAGAAAATTATACTGTCCATGCGATCCCTAAAGCTAAGGTATTTCAGATAGAAAAGAAACTGATGACATATTTTTCTTCAGATAGTAGCATATATGTGTTTCTCAGAGTGATATTCATTCAAGATACACCCTCTATGATCAACATTTGGAACATGAGCAAAAGCTGAGCACCTAAGAATAGGAATAGCTGACAAAGACGACTGCAGATTCAAAGCAGCATTCAAGGTTTAAAAACAAAGTTGTAAAAGGTCAAACAGCCTCTGACCATGGCAGGATGAATAGCATCAGACTCCTGGATCCTTATGCTAACAGTTAATCTCACTCCCTCTTAAATCACACACCCCCACAAAAGAACTACCAAGGCCTTATACAGTAAGCAAGTTGTTATAATACAGCTTAAAATGTTTTACTTTAAATGAAAAACAAGGTACATGTATATAACATTCCTTTATCCTAACAAGAGAGCTTAAAGGCTGGAATTGAAATTGTAGCTGGACTGTCCAATTAAGGTCACATTCTGCTCTTCTATTCTAAATATTTTTCTCTTAACTTTGGGTCCACTCATTGGTTGCTTAAATCCCACTGGTACAACATTCTCAAAATAAGAAAAAAAAAAAAAAGCAAAAATCACACTCCATCATTTTTTACACAAAGCAGAAAGTGTTCAAGAAATAATTTAAACATGATACGCTAGGTTGAATTAGAGAAAACAATACAAAATAATGCAAGCCCTTTGGATTGGATTTATTCTACAATTTATTTCCTATTTTTAATTATAAACTTTATTTCATCACAAAATTTATACTTATTAGATATAATTATGAAAAACACTTGAAGAAAAATTTTTAATCCTTTATAATTATCCCACCCAAAACAACAACTAGTAGGGTTTCTTCTATGCAAAAGTATTTTGCTTTTTAACACCACTACTGTACTTAGAATTCTTACCCAATATTTTCTTCCCAGTTCATGTGATACCATAAAATTTTTAAATATTACACTTCATGAACATAGCTTCTAAGAGCTGGAGGCCATTTCTGTAGGTATTACCTTCTATTTGATCTTAAGTTAGCTCCAGCACTTCCACCTTCAGAAATAACATTGAAGCGAACATCTTCAGGTTGAATGCTTTTAATTCATATCTCACACTGAAACTTACCCATTCCTCAACTGCATGCTTACACTGGCCAATACTGTATTCTGATGAATTAGGCAAATAAGAAACATCTATCATGCCAAGGGTCAGTGCAGATTCATCCATGTCACAAAGCGTAACTCCCAAGTCATATACTGTAAGAAATAGATACCATTTCAGTTAATGAGGAATCCAGAGAGTTAATACCAGAACTCAAAATTCTGATTTCTACATGATTTTGCTGTATAACAGGATGTCCTGTTCAGCCAAAATGTAAAAACAAACTTTGATGTGTTTATATGACCTCAGGCAGCCTTGATAAAAACACCAACCTTTATATCTTTAGACTTCCAAAACAAAAAGTTATAAATTTTCAAGGGTAGATAATAGCTTACTTCAGGTACAAGATCTAGAATTATTTCATTTGTGTTAATAATTGAATAGTTCCTGGGAGGATGAAAGCTGTTTAATGAAATACAGGGCTATCTGGAAAAATCCAGGCATAAATGCCTCTATTTTTCATAGGATATGGATGGACAGCCCTCGCATGTTACATGTGTGCACACAGGTAGATCATTTTAAGAATTATATGCTGGGAATTTTTGGTTTTGCATATTCTGAGATGCAAAATGGGTGGCAACGGGAACACCTTTAAAAGTTCACCCTTAAACTGAATCAAGCTCTTAATTTTCTTGGGATGCCTTAAATGAAATGACATTTGCCCTTTTAGTACATCTACAAAGCTCTAAAACAAAACCACCCAATTTAAAATACCCGGTTTATAAGTTTCCATCCTTTTCAACATGCGTTTTCCTGCCCTAAGAAAAAAATGTTACATATTAACCTAAAATATAAAGACTTTCTAACATAGTTCTGAAATTATTTTGAGTTAGCTTTTGGCTGTTTCTACCCCGGCCTTAAATGATGCCTTTAAAACCTTAAAAGGCCCATTCCAAGTAATAGTGCTCCTTGGAGGGCACATTCTGGTTTCTTTACAATTGCCGCACGCGTGTGCTACGGTACCGTCACTCTCAGCGTGACTCCATACACCCTTAACAATGTAACACCAGTAACAACCTAACGCAACAGGCGAGAGGAGAGAACAGTAAGGCCATGCACCTGGGATGAGAGCTCTTCGGTATTACAAAGTAAAATGCAGCCATCAGCGTCAGGTGCAGAACGCGGCTACAACAGGGGGGCCCGTTGCCGGCTGAGGAAACCAACACGCGGCTGGCCCCAGTGCCACGGCAGGAGGGGCGGAGAACGAGCCAGGGGCCCCGGGGAAGTCCCGGCTTGGCTCCTCCCTCCCCGCCACGTTCATCCAAGGTCGAGAAGTTTAAAAAAAAAAAAAAAATCGGAGGTGCCAGGCTATGGGCTCAGGGGAGCCAACTGTGGGTTCCGAAAGGGACAGAGGCAGGGAGGCCAGCTCTGAGGCCGAACATACCCGAGTTCAAATCCCGCACCGCTCACCATCTGTGGGGCTTTGGACAAGTTGGTTAAGGTCGGTGCCTTGGTGTCCCCATCTGGAAAATGGGCATAACATGCTAGCTCTTACCGCCTGGGTTGCTGGAGGAGGCTGGAAAATACGCACAGAGCGCCTACAGCACACACAGTCCAGTCGGTGGTCGTGTGTCATCGGCAGGTCCGCACCCCTGCCCGCTGCCTCCGCGCCAAAGCCAGCGTCCCCGCGTCCCGTTCCGGTGCGCAGCGTACTGAGTCCCCGGCGCACAAGCCCGGCCTCAGCGGGCTCTCCCGCCACGGCACGGGCAGGAACGCATGGCTCAGGCGGCACCCCGGGGCTCGGGCCGGGGGCTGGCGGGGGAGGGGGCGCAGACCGAGCCGGCAACGGGCAGGAGCGGCCGCGCACTTGTGCCGGCGCCCCAGCCAGAGCCGCCTCCCGCGGGGCCGCTCGCACCGCAGCTCCGCCGGCTTCGGGGGCTGAGCCACCGGTACAAGTCTCCGCCGGGGCGGCTGCTGCAATGTCGCGCCCTAATGACGCAACGGGCGCCTAGGAGTGACAGCGCAGCCACGAACCCCGGGCTCCGGGCCGCGCACGGCCATGCGCACTGCATGTGGACCTCAGGATGGAATGTGTGAGCGCAAGTGTGTGTGTGTCTCAGTGGCTAAGCAGGGCGTGGGAGTGTGTCAGTGCCCAAACGGAAGGCTCTTCTGCCTAGGCGCTGAGTCACGTGAGTGTGTGTGTGTGTGTCCCTAAATCTGAACGGTGTAAACGCTGCTCATCTGTGTGTGTGTGTGTGTGCACGCGCGACCCTAAATCTGCATGGTGTAAATGCTGCTCATCTGTGTGTGTGTGTGTCCCTAAATCTGCATGGTGTAAATGCCGCTCATCTGTGTGTGTGTGTGTGTGTGTCCCTAAATCTGCATGGTGTAAATGCTGCTCATCTGTGTGTGT
>PVKE010007225.1:0-51452 GCA_004027555.1 Craseonycteris thonglongyai | reverse complement strand
GACCCCTGCTGCCCCTGAGGCTGCCAGGTGTGAGCATGGCCACTCAGGGAGGCAGATGGGAAGGACTGGATGGTTGGTCATCTCAAAGGAGGTGGGGGTTACTCAAGGAGATGAATCCAGATGAGATTCTAAAAGTTGCCATTGTCTGAGGTGACAGGGAACAGCCCACTTCAGGGCCTGGAGTCTCGCTTGGGGGTTGATGAATAAAAGAATGCTTTAGTAGCTAGAGAAAGGGAAATCAGCCTCTGTGGTTTCTTCCAGCTGCTCAGCCATAGTACTGGCCAAGAGCTGACCTTTCATGTGGGTGCGTGAGGCTGACCTGCTGAGAAAGACCAGAGCAATCAAGCCACAAGATACTGAAGGCAAATCTAAAGCAGCCAAGGGTGGAGCTGCGAGGCAGCTGGGAAACTGAAGGCAGTAATCTGCTGTTCGAAATGGAGGCTTGAAACAGAGGGCACCACACTAGGCCTGAAAGCTTATGGGCAGAAGGACCAGCAGTGTCTGGAGAGGGGATGGAAGATGTCACTGCCCACCCCAGAGCAGGGTGGGGCTGTGGGTGGTAGGTGTCACACGATTTCAGAGGACACTTAGTGGCACTTGGCAAAACCCATTTCATGGGAGGAGCCTAATTCGAGCCTCTGAGGAGCATAGCATCATCTCTGCTTCCAGATCTGGACCCAGGACCGGGAGAGCTTGGACAGTTACAGAGGCCCTGGCTAGTTAGCGGCAGGCCCAGGATTGGACGTTGGGTTTTCAATGCTAAGGTCAAGCCTTGGCCTTTTCCACGAAGCCACAGAGATGTTCCGTGAGCTTTGTAGACCCCTGAGTGGCTACACCCACCCTCCCTTTCTGGGTCCTCTTCCTCCTCAGTCCAATCAAAGCAGGTACCAAGAGCCTTCAGAGAGCCCAGGTTCTGCTGCCTTGCTACATCGGTCCAGGAGGTGACCCTTCTCACCCTGGACTCAGCCCACCAGCAGGCCCAGAGACAGTGGTACTGGGGCAGAATAAGATGGAAGGTTCTGGAGTCCAAAGTTCTCTCTCGGGCTGGGCTGAAAGCCTATGTTTGTAGGAAACGGCAGATTCTACGGAGACATCTTTCGTGTTCAAGATGGACCATTGGCCTGACTTGGATGATATTTCTCTTTGTCCAAGAGAGGTTGTATTAGATTGCACTAATGCCCCTACTCTTCCCCTTCTCTTTATCCATACCCTTTGTACGAGGTTTGTGGGTTTTATTTTGTTATTTCTTCAACTTGAGGTTCATCACGCGACTTGCTCTGGCCAATAGAATAAGGGGAAAGTAACAACGCAGTTTCCAACCTGGACCCCAAGAGATCTTGCATGTCTTTGCTTGCCCTCTGTCCCTGAAAAGGACATGCCTGGGCTAGCCTCTGGTTGATGAGAAGAGGACGGGGAGAGGCGCGTGGAGCCGAGCTGCCCAGCTAAGGTGCCTGGCCAAGCAGCCTGGAGAGAGCCTGCAGGAGACCTTCAGATGCCTGAGAAGCGAGCCCACACTGTCCATGCACACAGCCATGTGAGCCGTAATTGTCTAATTTTGTATGCCACTGGGCTTCCGTGGCTGCAGCCATCTGTTGACAGCAGCTAACAGATACAGAGGCACTTAAGAGTTAGTGAAGTACCAGAACTCTGAAAGAGTAGCTCAATGTATATTATGTAGAAAAAGAAAAATAGTAAGAAAGTCGGTTGACCAAAACTTCAGGATCCCAAGTGCCACCGTTCATCTTGAAAATGAAGAATCTAGAGTCCCTGAGAGGCACAGTGACTTGTTTCAGGCCACACAGTTGTCTTCAGAACAGACGGCCTTGTTTCTCAGGCCAGAGCTCCCTCACACCCCTCCCTACAAACCTGCCTGCACCCTGGCGCAGTTCAGGTGGGCACACTGGGCTGGTGGGGTCTGAGCCCGTAGGTGAAGGACAAGGGTGGGCTGTGCTGCACAGCCATGCTGTTAGCCGCCATACCCTGGCAGACTCTTGGCCCCTGGGGTCTGAGCCTGAGTCACCAGCCTTAAAGCTGGGGGGTGATTTCAGAGTGACCACTCTGCCTTTCAGTGAGGGTCTCCTGGCTCCACATGGGAGCCAGTTGCTGCTTTCAGCTGCTAACCCCCAGAGGTCACTTTGAGCTCTGCAATGCCACGTTGGTCCTATTCCTAGAAACCTGTGACATGGCTGCAGCCCTGTTCAGGCAGTTGGATCACACCCTAGGCACTGGCATGGCCCTCCCTGTCCAGGGAGGCCAAGAAACACAGGGGATGGTGTGGAATGACTGGCTTGTGTCTTCCCGGGCTGCCCCCATCATCTCTTGCACACATATCCTCCCAGAGGTGGGCCAGGGTGCCAACCCCTGCCAGGCAGCTGGGTGTGAGTTTCCACGTGTGTGGGGGTGTGGGGAATGACTGGGTTTGGACAATTCCAGGGTATCTATGATCAGGGATGTGTGACACTCTGCTTCTGTCCCAGGTAGAACACGATGGGTATATTGATCACTGTGCTCTTCAGTAATTCTTCTGTCCTAGTGTCACCCACCAGCCTTGTGTCCTTTTCATTCCCTTCCCACTGGAAGTGAATTAATTAGGTCTGTGTTGGGAGAATCAAGGTATCAGCCCAGTTATGGGGCTCTAGGCAGTCAGCTTGGAGGAGAACAAACCCTTCTGGGCCTGTCTGCTCATCCCTGATGCTCCATTCAGGCTTCAGAAGATCCTCTGGGGTTCCTGGGGCAGGGGACTGGTCAGGACAGAAAGGCTGAGCTCAGGCGGATGGAAGGAGACCTGGAGCTGCCTCTGGCTTCCCCAAGGGACTTCGTGCTGTGGCTCTCACATCCGCTGCGTGTTAGAATCACCTGGCCATTTTAAAACACCAGGTTAGAGGGTCATTGAGAGAGAAAGTTGAAAAAACTGATTATAGTTAGGCTTGTTACTCTTCAAAATGAGCAAAACTATAAGTATTATTTGTTTTACTACGAAGGATTTCTATACCGTATCTTAAATTCTTTTTTTTTTTTTAAAGATTTATTTTATTGTTTTTGACGGAGAGACAGCAAGAAGGGGGAGGGCCCAGAGCAGTCTCCATAGTTGCATGTCATCAGTTTTCAACATAGTTTCATTCCACACAGGTGGGCAGAGGGCTGCACACAGCAGGTACTGGCCTTGTGCCTCCCCCATGGGAGGCAAGCCCCCACCAGCTGGGGGCCAAACCAGGGGCCTCCCACATGGGAAGCTTGCCCTGGCAAGAACCAAACTGGGGGGCCAGACCCTAGTTCAGTACATGGGTTTTCACGGGCCGGGGCCGGGATTTGATCCTTGGACCCTGGGGCTGCAAAGTGAGTGCTTAACCCTCTGAACCATCCCGGCATCCCCATAAATTCTTATTTTAATTGAAGAAAGGTATAACCATGAATGTAAAAGTTAAGAAAAAGTACTACGTGGATTATAATGAAAATCATCAGTTCTCATCCTATCTTAAATTCCCAGAGGCAACTTTCAACTATTTATTCTGGTTTATAGCCTCTGTTTTCCCAAATGATAGTAGTGTACTGTTATTTCTTGACTTAAAAAAAAAAAAAAAGATTTATTTTATTGTTTTGAGAGGGGAGAGAGAGAAAGACAAGTGGTCCACCTGGGACCACTGAAGGTCAGTTTCTGTGGACAGGACCTGGGAATGAGCTTTTAAATGTCCTCGGGAAAGCTGGATATCCAACTAGCCATGGCACTCACTAGCAGTAGAGATTTGTGTTTTGTGCCTGGGTTTAACTTTTACTTTGGTCTGTGGAGAGTGAGTGTGCATATGTGTGTGAGGTAATCGTTTGTCATCGGCTCTGACAGGTTATGGTAACGACTGGTTTGGGTGTGGGCTTTTGTACCAAAGTACTTTCCATTCAGGCTGGTGAATAAAGCTCATGATTTGATTCTGTGCTACTGTCAAGACGTCGAGCTTTCTGGCTCTGCCCGTCTCCTCTCTGCCTCCAGCCCTGTCTCTCTCCGGATGCGGTGGCTATGTGGGAATGACGCCGGCTCTCACCATTCCCTACATCCCTTTCTGAGTCAGGCAGAAATCTGTGCGGATCAGCAGTGCTGACAGTGACTGTTCTTGTCAGTCAGAGAGGGAAGCAGAAAGACAGGCCTGAGCCCCGTGTGAGGAGAGCGAGAGAGCTTCTGAAAAGTGGGGCAAGAAACCCCTCCTCAGACCCCTTCTAAGGGGACAGACCGTCAAGTGGAATAATTTAGAATCGCAGCTGTAGTGTGCTGTCTGTTAACCTCCATCCCTGCACTCCTCTGAACCGGAATAGGAAGCTCAAAACAGAGACGTCTGTGTGTCTGACCACCTCTGACTGTTTTGTTATGATGAACGGGCTGATTTCCAGTTACATAACCTCTTCTCCGTTAGATGAAATCTCATTACTACGCTGTGTGATGCACATCGGGTCCTGGTTCATGTTGAGCTACCGAGAAACGCCGGGAACGTGCTGTTTCTCATCATTTCCACCCAGCAAGAGCGTCGGAGAGAAAGAGCTACACCCAAGCCAATTACAGCGGGGTCCCCAGGGCTGTTATGTAACCTGCCAGGGTCGGTGGAGTTCAAGACCGTGTCTTTCCCTTCCTCGGCACATCTTGGGTAAGTAAGTAAGTTCTCTCTCAAGCCCACAGAACTTTGAGGTACACTTATATGCAGCCAGGTGTGTGTGGGGGGTTCCTAAATCGACTCGAGATGTTCTTGCATGCAAATAACTAGGAAAAAAAAAAAAAAAAGGGAAAGAAAACCAAACAGAGGTCTTCCTTCCAGGCCTGGTGACTGCTGTGCTTTTCTCCTGAGTGAGCTCTGACCCAGGCCAACCAGGTCACCAGCACAGCCACCGTGCACCCCCATGACGGCCTGACTTCCCAGGCAGGGACACGGCTCCAGGGGTAGCAGACGCTTCGGTGAGACGCCGAGGCCTGGCATCCTCCAGGCGATGAGGGTGGAGGACAGAGGGTGTGGGAGAGCAGGGCCCTGGGTTTGGGGTCAGCAGACCTGGTTTGATTGTCCCCCAGTTGTGTGACCTTGGATGAGTCACTGTATCAGTCTGGGGTCAGTCAGGGAAACAGAAGCCACTTAGTCTGTCAACAGAGGATATTTAATTACACAGACCATGGAAGGGCTGAGGAGATGAACAGGGGTGTGAAACTGGGACCAGCACAGCGGAAGTTGCTACCCCCTGGGATCCAGCGGGGTCTTATCAGAGTTTAGAAGCTAGGGGCTGTCTGCTGGGAGCTGGGACCGCGAAGGAGGGAGTGCCTGGGAGGAGCTGGGAACATGAGGACACAGAGCCATGGCTGGAGACGCCATTCAAAGTAGAGATGAGGAGCCATCCCCTGGCTTCTCCCTGCCTCACACCCCAGTCTCCCCCGGGTGTGGTGCCCCCATTGGCTGAGCTGCCAGAGGGCAAGGAGCCTGGGAAATGGGTCTTCTGTGATGCAGAACAGAGCCAGGAGAGGGCAGGCTATGGGTCTAGGAGCAAGTAGGCGTGTGGCATACATGGCCACTAATGTCTGAATACACTGAGTCTAGTACTGACCACTACCACCATCCCTGGGGCTGAGGCATGGATCGGCCAGGCACTGGACTGGCCCATGGGCATCCTCAGTGTCTGGAAGGAGAAGGAAATGGAACGTTTGCTCACACAGGTACCTCCTGTGAATACAGCTCTTCAGCCCTGTGTGATCACCTCAATGGGACCAAGAGTATATGTGACCCTGTGTGCTGCCACTTCACTGCTTTGTGTCTTTCTTTTAGAAGCCACTTACCTCCTCTAAGAAGATTTTTCCAGGCAAAACCAGACCTGCCCAGGTAACTTCGGTAAATGAGATCTGAGGGAGGGTGATGAGTGGGTACCATGCTGTGTGCGGTTGGAAGCGTGTGTCAGACAAACCTGGTCTCTGGCTTCCCATTGCAGCAGGTGGTCAGGAACTGGGCCGTCCTCACCTTCCCACCCTTCCTCCTCTGCACGCACTGTCCTCTACTCCATCTGTCAGTCCAGTTCCCAGCAGGAAGGAGATGGTTTCACGGAAGGAACTTTAACAAAGCCTCTGCGTGTGTGTGCACAGGGCTCGGGGACCCACATGAGATGCTGACAGATCAGGGATGAGCAGAGCTGTTACCACACATAGGGCTTCAGGGCCATGGGCAGGGACCCATATTGCTGGAGCCCCTGGACAGCTGGAGCTTGGAAGAGGGGCCCCCCCCTCAGAGGCCATAGTCGTGGAGAAATGCCACCGCTGCCCAAGCTGTGGCAGGCGTGGAGGGAGCAGGGAGACGAACGCGCACGCCTGTGTCTTGCTGCCTTCTGACCCTGGGCTGCTGCCTTGGACTGGCTCAACCAGAACCTTCCGCACAAGGGTGCCGAGTGGTGGCCCTGGGGGTCGGAGCAGGACAGAGCGGGTGGCGAAGGGGTTTGGGGGAACACACGGAGACCAACCAGCACAGTCCATTCCCTTTGTCGCTTGGCATAGCTTCCTGTTTTTTGTTAATGAAGAACCTTGTGTCTCCAACACAGGGGAAGACCCAAGTCCCACAGACCCCGCATCCCAGGATGATGTTGATGCAATCTTACCGTAGTCTGGAGCCTAAACTGTCATGTGGGCCATTGATCCTCTTATAGGGGAAAGAACCAGCATAAAGCTTTTCTTCTTCTACCACCCATTTCATGTTCCCCTTACCCTCCAGCACCTTGACTGTGGGGCACCCTGCGGTCAGTGCAAACCTTCATACCCACAGGACCCACCACCTCAGTGGCCACAGCTTCCCACTGGCCCTTCGTATGGACGTGCGAGCACTGAGAGATGCTGCAGGGTCCTCTCGCTCACAAGCTGAGTCCTCTTTGCCCTGTTGTGTGGCAGCAGCTGCTTCCCCGTGGTACTTGTGATGGACCACCCCCTTCTCCGATCATCCATCCAGCGGCAGGAAGACCCCCAGCTCGTTCCACTCCCGGGTGAATGTGTTATAGCCCCGTGTCTCCTGCTCCACATACACTCCCTTGGTTTGGGTTCCTCCAAAAGCTGACCTTGGGACAAGGACAGGGATGCAGGCTGTTTGTTTGGAGGTGATCCCGGAAAACACGAGTGAGGGTGTCAGGAAGTGAGACAAGGAAGGGAGGAAGCCAGGAAAGGGTGAGTTACAGAACAGATCATGGTGGGCAGCTGGACTTGTTCCTGTTGGTGACATTCTGAGAAATCCGTGGGACATGCTTCAGGATCATCCTTCCAGAGAACAGGGAGGTGGAGCTTCAGCCCTTATTGGTCAAGGGTTTCCACTTGGGGTGTGTCTGTGCTGGAGAAACCCCCTCAGGCAGAGAAGAAGAGGGGTGCAGCACGCTGGGACCTGCCTGTGTGCTGGGGGCAGCTCAGGGTGGCCTGAGTAGAGTGTGTCATCACTGAGTCCAAGGGAAGCAAAAAAAATTCCTAACATGGGTTTAGTGCTAAGAGGAGTCATTCTTACCTGTGGAATAGTACCCCACCCTTACAGGGTGTGTGTGTGGGGGGCCTAGCTGGCACCATGGAAAAGTAACTGCCCTGCTGACACTGTGGCCAGAGATGAGTGCAGCCTGGGCATTCATCTGAGGGGACGGGGTCATGGCAGGAAGCGCCCTAGCCTCTCCCTTCCCGTTCTTCCCTCTCGAGTCTCCTGGTGGTGCCTGGCATTGGCTGAGCTCACTTGGAAGCAGAGAGAAACATGGCCTGGATAATGCCATCCACAGGGGCCAGTCTTTAGGAGAACATCACAGGGCAGAGAGCCTGAAGGCTGGGGGAGGGGTGGCCACGAGGGTGACCGGTCCCCGGTCTGATTGATTGCTTCCAGAATACCGTGCCCCTTTCTACCCATCCCACAGCCGTCATCTTTGTTCCAGCCTCCTTAATTACCCCAGCCCTGGCCTGTTGAGACAACGCCCTGACGCATTTCCCGTCTCCCATGCACGATGCCTAACGCCTGACACACACACCAGTCCCGTCTCTACCCTCTCGCAGAATCCCAGCATTGCCCATTCTCTACTCTTCCCTGAAGGTGGCCAGGATCAAGGAATTCGGGGGATAAAAGGACGATGCAGAGACTTCCCATCTTATCTCGAATAGGGAGGCTGGGTAACTAGAAGCTAGAAACGGATCATTTCTCCACAAAAGCGGAATGGTTAAAAAGACGTGTAAATATGGACTCTTAAATATCTTAGCATCAGGGTCAAGGTTCTTCACAGTCTGACTTCAAATCTTCCTTCCAAACTTGTTTTCTAAGGCGCCTGTTCTGTGTATTCTCCCACGTGCCCCGCTCCCAGCCCTGCTGAGGGCTGACATACTTTGCACAACACACACTCAGGATTCGAGGCCTTTCCTTCTGCAGTTTCCCCAGCCCAGAAAGCCCCTTCCCAGCTGGTGTTAGTGGGTGGTCTGACCAGCCACCCACAGTCAGCTGAGTCAGAGCACTAGACTTCTAGAGCCTTCTGCTCAGAGTGTGTTCCTTAGACCAGCAGCACGGCACACCACCTGGGAGCTTGGTGAAGCGGCGACTCTCGGGCTCACCTGTACCTGGAATCAGAACCTGCATCTGGACCCGAGCCCCAGGTGAATCCTATGTACTGGAAAGTCTGAGAAGCAGCAGGTGTTGTAGGCGTGACCTGAGTGGGGTTTGTGGCTTTGAGCAGGGCAGCTTGCCGCCTTACCCAGCATTCCAGAATAAAGTGCAAGGGCTTGGTTTTTAGTTAGTTGTAAATTGCTTGTGTGATTTGTGCTTAAGTGATGAGGATAAGTGGGGCTCACAAAATGATTAAGAGAATGGGCTTTTGCATGATACAGCCACAGGTTCAAATCTCTGCTCTACCATGTGTTAGCTTGGGGCTTTAATAAAGGCAGTTAATCTTTCTCAGCCTCAATTCTCCAAAATGTAATGTGGTAATGGTATCACAACACAGGTATAAGGATCGGATGAGATCAGCTGTGTATACTGTTTAACAAATGTTAACTGCATGTGTTATTTTGCAAATACATGACACAAAGTCACTGAGCAAGAAGCAAGAAGCCCCACATGGGGAAATCTTGCCATGTAACCAATGATGGGAGGGCCAGGTCTTGGTGACATGGCTGGAGTTCAAGAGCCTCTGAGTGACAAATCAGAGCAAACAAAGGCACATCCAAGAGCAGGCTAGTCTACCTGGCTAAGCAGGTACTCCTGCAACAGAACAAGGCCTGCAAGCTTTCTCTGGGAGGTAGTGTGTATCCTGGTGGGCTTCCTGGAGGTAGGGTTGTAGGGATTGGTGGCCCCTCCCTTGAGGTATGAAATCAGCTGTGTCTGATCAGACAGGACTAAAAAGAAGATATGCCACTGTCCTCCTGGATGTCTTATTTTAAATAACTGCCACCACCTAACATCTGAGTAATGTCCTACCACCTACAAAACACTCATTTCCATCATCTCGCTTAATTCGGGATGTGACAGAGTTGAGAAGGCTTGACCAGGTCCCCCCTGCCTGCCCACTTATGCTGACTCACACAGGAAAAATAATCTAGGCGGGAGGAAAACAAACCTTGAATGTATCTCCACAGAGTTTGACATTTATTATAGGAAACAGAAGGACCCCAGGGCTCATGATGTGTTTGCGCTTCTTCTTCCTGCTGAAGGTTGACTTTGGAAGTGACAGGAGGCTGTGGGGAGTGAGCAGCTGACTTTGGGGAGGGTTTCGAAGTATGGGATGGGTGGACTCCACACACGAGAGTGGTGGGTTGCTGGCAGGGATGGACTGATGGCCCAGGAAGTTTGGGGTTTTGGCCTGGATACTTGCCAAGCTTATCTCAAAGGCTTGAAAGGGGCATTTGAGACTGTGATAAAAAATACTTAGGAAAAAAAGGAAACTCACTATGATCAATGGCACATGGAACAACATAGAAATGGCTGATTAATTTTCAAATGAAAACAAGAAGGAAGAAGTTCAGAAGATGATTGTAGACTCTAGACCAGACATGTCCAACCTGAGGCCCAGGATGGCTTTGAATGCAGCCCAACACAAACTCTTAAAACACTATGAGATATTTTTGTGACTTTTTTTTGCTCATCAGCTATCGTTAGTGTTAGAGTATTTTATGTGTGGCCCAAGACAAATTTTCCAATGGGGCTCAGGGAAGCCAAAAGGTTGGACAGCCCTGCTCTAGACTTAACTGCACAGGGTGTGGGCCACAGACAATTTTAACTAGAATGTTAATGCAATAAGGCATTATTTTCCCATCTTGTAGGTTTATGGCAAACTGTGGACGGTCAATATAGCTGAGAAAATATAGCTCAGTGGATATGCTAACATCCTCTTCTAAAGAGGCAGCATTGCATGCTGGGTAAGTCTTCGGAGCAGGAATTCAAATTCTGGCTCTAAGACTTATTTTCTGTGTGACCTTGAATCAATTCTTGAACTTTTCTTAGTGGTCATTTTCTCATCTATGATGCAAGAATAATAATCACATCTATCCCATAAGATTGTTCAGAGAATTCAGGGAAATGATGTAAGGAATTTCACACACTGAATGTCCTGCTATTATCATCAGAGCCTTTATGACAGTGGCTGGAGCTGACCCGTCCAGATGTCCACTCCAGGCCCCGACCCTGGACTGAGGCACAAGCACGTGCCAAGTTCCCCAAAGCTGCACTAAATACCACCTGGGCAGAGCAGGAGTTGCCCAGGCAGGAGGCGGGAGGGAGGTGAGAGTGAAGCAGGGGGAGAACCAGGGTGAGTGGGAGGACAGATCGCTGGGTGAGCAGTGTCACCGGCTAGAGAGAGGAACACATGGTGTCCAGGAGACAGCGGAAAGCACCTCTGACCCAGGGGCTGTGGTGTGATTGCAGCTGGGAGCCCCACCCATCCTGCTATGAGATCTTGGAGAAGTCCATTGTCTCGGCCTTTCTAACTGTTATGGTTAATGATTTATTCTTTTAAATTTCTTTTAGCTTTCAGTGATTCTACCATGAAAGAACTGACCTTCTCATTTGAAATTCAGTCTCAATTCAGCAGGCGTTTATTGAGCGCCCGGAAACTCAGGGCTCTTACAGTGGTCATCGCACCCCGCGCACACACCTGGGTGGAATTCTGGGTCTGTCATCCATGGTAGTTTGAACTTGGAGGGATGATTCAGCTTTCTGGGTCCTCCGTTTCCACATGTGTTCTCATGGTTATTGAGCACCGACTGCTCCATCAAGGTAGCAGGTGCTTTCAATTAGATGATCTCACCTCACTTCATTGCACACTTTATTCCACTTCACAGGTGTTGCGATTTTTACAAATGGACAGTAAGACCCTCCCCCGGCAAAAGGTTATGGCTTGCTTTATTGTGATACCTCCTTTATAACGTTTGCCTGGAACTGACCCCGCAGTATCTACGAGGTATGCCTGCACGTATAACCCTGCAAAGAGTTTACAGGTGAGGCACAGGACTTAAGAGATGGTTTGTAGTTTACTGAAGGTCCCATGTCTGTGAGCTGTGGAGCTGGGAGGTGAGCAGAAGTCTGCTTTGCTCCCTGCATGCCGTCTCCCCACGCCCGTTTGTCACCTGCTCTATCAGCAGAAGAGGGTGGCCAGGGCCATGTGTCTCTGCCATGCAGCAAACCTAGTGAGCTGTAGTTAGTTAGCCATCTGTCTCTCTTGCCTGATGTAAGATTCTTAAAAGCGGCTGAATCTGAGTGACCCTTTTGTACTGCTAGAGTCTAGCAGAGCATCTGTACATCCAGGGGCTCAAGTGATGTTGGACCAGGTATGGGCACTGGGGATACTGTCATGGAGGTTAAGTACCATATGCACAAGTTCTCTTTTTTATGACCGAGTTTCTCTGAGGGAATGCATCTTGTTAATTTAAAAATTAAGATAATTTTGATTATGGAATATTTCAAGCATACAAATACCAGGATTTTGACAGTGAACATCTGAATATCTATGACCTAACTATGAAATCTTAACATTTGCCATATGCTTCACATGAACACATGTGCTCACATACAAATGCAATGCAGATCAGCGGGAAAAGCCTTCAGTTCTCATTGCCCTCCCTCTTTAGAAGTAACTGCTAATGTGAATCTGGGTTTGCTTTTGCCAGGTGTGTGCTCATGCACTGTTGCTATGTAGCCATAAGCAATATGTAATATTTTTTTATGCTTTAAAACTTTATATAATTGTTTTCATGATGTCTGTATTAATCCTTCTTTCTTTTGCTCAAAATTATTGTTTGAGATATATCCATGTTGATATCATCTAGCTTTATATCATTCATTTTAACTGCTGTATAGTGTTTCACATCACTTTTCTAATGTTTTTAAATAACAAAAGTAAAAATAATTAAGTTTAGATAATACAGGTGCATATAAGCTCTATCTCCCGAGGTAACCCATAGTTGTTTGGTGGGTGTCCTTCCAAAGTTCTCTAGGCTCAGACAAGCATATATAGGGCATATCTTCCTCCATCCCTTTTCCCTTTCTGTTAACGAAGTAGGATTCTGTGAAAGACATTACGGTACTCTGAGATACGTTTTGCTCCACTTATTCTGTGAACATTTATTGAATGAATGGCTTAGTTGCCTTTCACTCTGTGTTTTGTAGATGAAAGGTTAGGTCAGGGGCTATGCCTCTCACTAGAGCGATGGTCCCTCTGCCCGTAAGCTGGCAAGAGAAGGTCCCAAGAGATGCAGGTGGGAAAGAGGTAGAAATGCTCAATTGGACCATGTAGGAGCATGGGGTTTGGAGCAGGAAGGACCTTGACAATCATCTAGGACAGCAGCTCTCCACAGACATGGGTGTGTTCAAGTTGGAGTTAGGCTACAAGAAGGTTTTGTTGTTTGTTTTAAAATAATAACTAATAGAAGCTTTAGGATTTTTTTGTTCAAAGTTATCCCTGGAGAAACTTTATTTTCCAGGTAACCCTTGGTCGGTCATCCATGGGCTGAATTATATATCACCTACACGCCTCCCACTTTCTGTATCCCCTCGCATTAGCTAGGATGCAGGGTTTGCTATTGTAATAAAGATCAGAAGCTGGAGCTTCAGAAATCTTGAGAGCTGATTGTTAAACATGGCCATCATTAAAAGTGAAATAGTTCAAACTTAAAAGGGAAAAAACTATATTAAAAATAAAGGTAATGAATACTCAAAACTCACTACTTCCTCTGGCATTAATTTTTTGTACATGTCACTATTTCCTGTGCTCCTACTGTGATTGATGTCCACTGCACGTGCGTGGTGGCAATGCTCTGTAACGGTGTGACACTGCAGGCCTGCAGTTCTGACCTCGGACTCCACTGCTCTTGATGCTCTGGTTTCTCAATACCTATGAGCATATTCCATCCTGGGTCCAAGGAGGTTTGCCTGAGCTCTACTATCCTGCCTGCACCCCAACTAGGGGAAAGGGGAAAGAGGAGAGGGAGGTCCATACCTTCTCTTTTCAATGCATGGTCTTGAATTTGCATATATTTGCGAAGGAGCCTGTGAAATGGCCTTCATCCAGGCTGCCAAGTGCCCGGCTGAACCTCTATTACACTAGGAGAGAATGGATCCTGGGGGGACAGCTGCCACTTTGTGTTCTAACATTTTAAGGGTTCATCTTAGCCAGTCCTAGGTCTCCAAACACCCTATCCCACCCTCATCCCACCTCTTCAGAAGGCCTGGTACAGGGCTCCAGGAAAGGTTCTTGCCACCATCCACAGCTGGTACAAACATGGCATCTTATAGCAAATATTACAGCTTCAGCCTCTGGGCAGCAAGAGGAGACTCAGGCACATGAGCCAGGGCCATCTGTTCTAAAGAGAGGCCACCCACAGAGAAACATTGGCATGGGAACCCCCCTCTACTCGGGGCTGGCCTGGGCTCTAGGTGGGGAGGGTGTCGTGAAAGCAGGACAAATCAGACAGCACCTACCTCGAGGACCTTCCAGTCCAGACGAAACACTTGCAGCTGGAAGACCATGAAGAATATGGGCAGTAACCCTAGTAAGGACACGTAGTTCCTCTCATTTTAACTTAAGGGCAGAGAACTTGTCTCTGTGAGCCACCGAATCACTGTTGGATCAAACTCTTGTTTTTAGCATTTATAGTCACAAAGTTGGGTTGACATTAGTAAAATGTCTACATCATTGTTCTGCTGCCTGGTAATTAGGCAGAAATGGTAAGCAATTCACATAAATGACTGTAATTAGCAGTAGTTTTATATATTCAAGCAAAGTTTTCAATGTTTTCTGTTACTGCACATTCTTGGCTCCAGCCGTCCTAACTTTCCAGTAGTGGCTGCCCCGGCTCTCCTTAACCTCTGGCCTGAGCCCTGAGTGGCCTCTCCTGAACTCCCCCACAGCCCCTCTGTGCTGGAAAGCCCCATGGCTGAGTGGTCAAGTGCTTGGGCTCTGAAGTCAAAACACCTTCAGGACTTTCCATGACTTAAGCTGGAAGACCTCAGGGATTTGTTCAATCTTTTACTTCCTCAGCGCATGCCTAGGACATAATAGCACGCATTAATCATCATCAGCTCATGTATTCATTCATCTATTTATCCAGGACTGTAGCAGCTGCTATTAACCAGGTGCTATTCTAGGTGCCAGGAATTAGTAGTGAACTCAATAAAGTCCTGCCCTGGGGTTTACCTCTTAGAGGAAAGAGACAGACAACAGTCATTGAAGTGTATCAGGTGGTGATAAGTCTGAGGAAGAAAACAAGGGATAGTAAGGTTTAAGGGTGAGAGAGGTTGCTATTTTGGCAGGGGGAGTAATCAGTTAGGATAAACTACAGGAAACTATAGTAACACATTACTCCCAAATCTCAGGGGCTTAAGTTTGCTCAGGTGACATGTGCACTAGGTGACAGCAAGTGACCTGCTCTACTTTGGGACCCAAGATGACTGAGTCTTTGTCCTCTAGACCGTCACTGGTCCTTATAGTATGTGGAAGGGGGGATGTGATAATAAATCTGGAGGTGAAGTTGGCTAAAGCAAGTTGCATGCAGTACTGACTTCAAGGGTGGAGGCAAGGAGTTCGAATTCCTGCCTTGTGCCTGGAAGGAGAGGAACCAGGAATCTTGCTGGGCTGCATAATCTCCCTTTGCCCAGGTCTGTTCTGGCCTCTGCTCTGCTCTCTTGCACCTGAACCCCATGGACTGTAGCACCAGGGCTCCCTCGCCCTCTGACTCCCAGGTGGAGGTGTCCCGAGGTTGGGACAAGGGTGGGCATTTGTCCTTCCTGCATTGTCATCACTCTGCAGTGGCTGCTTTCCCATAGCCACAACTCCACCGAGCAGTAGCACACTCATGGTTCTAGCACTCATATGGGCTCTGGAGAAACTATTTTCTTGCCTTTTTCCTTCAGGACTAAGGGAATTACCAAGGGTGGTGTCAGCCTCCCAATGTGGCTAATCCTTGGGGGCCTCGCAACCTCTTCCTGGTTTCCCCTGTGAATAGCATGTCCATGTAAATATCTCTTTAAAGATCATGGCTGCGTGTCCCAGCTGTGTCTAGCTAGGACCCCTGACACAATAGGTGAAAGTATCTATGAAACAGAGGCCCCTCTGAGGAAATCACTGAAGTGAGGGAGTAAGTCAAGTGGGCACCATGGGGAAGACAGTAGAGCAGACAGGGAAGATGTGGGGGAAGGGGTCGTGCTCAGCTCATTCAAGGAACTGGAGCCAGACAGTGTGGCAGGAGACATGAATGAGCATGGCAGATTGTGGGCAGTAGGGAAGCAGTGAGAGTCACTGAGACTAGAGGGATGACATGGGATTCTTCTAGGTGATGGGAGGGCCTTTGAATGTTATTCTGAGTGACACAGGAAACCACTGGGAGGTTTAAGCAGGTGAGCACATGATCTGATTTACACTTTTCAAGAATCACTCTGATTTTAGGGACAAATCAGAGATGAAGAGGCTAAGGCACAAGGAGATAGGGTGGCTTGGACCAATGTGAGAGCAGTGGAGATGGTGAGAAGAGGCCAAGTTAGGCCTATCTGTTTAAGGCGGAGATGACACAAGATTTGCTGACCAATTAGATGTTGGCATGAGAGAAAAAGAGGATTCAAGAATGACTCCTGGGTTTGGCCGGAGAGGGAAGGATTGGGGGAAGGTGTGGTTTTGGTGGGGAGGTGGTGGTAGAAGTTAAGTATTAAGTTCTGGTCCTATTTAGTTGAAGATACCTGTTAGACCTTACAGGGGAGCTGCTGAGTTGGTGGTTAGAAGGAGAGATCAAGCTAGAAATACAAATTCGGTGGTTTGTAACGGCCAGGTGGTGCATGAAGCCAAGATACGGATGACTCTCCTAGAGTGAGAGCAGCAGAGAAGGGGTGTGAGGAATCAAGTGCTGGGTGTGCTAACGTCTAAAGATTTGGGAGGTTAGAAGGCTTCAGCAAAGGGCATTAGGAAGGAAGGCTGAGAGGGAGGGAAAGCAAGTGAAGTGTTTGAAGGAGGAGAGGGTATTCACTGCATCAAATGCTGCTGAGAGACGGAGTTAGATGAAGACAGCCTTTCAGGTCTTAGCTTGATGGCCTCTCCTCTGGGTCTGTTCTAACCTCACAGAGTGGACGTGGTAGCCTTCCAATGTGTTCCTCTGCTTCTTCTCTGTATTGTAAGGACCTCTTGTCATGTCCATCTCCCCCATTGTACATACACCAAGATCCTGGAGGGCAGGGACGGTGTCTTTGTCATTAATGACACAGCTCACGCTATGCACTCAGTAGTGTCCATTTTAATTCACAAATTACATGAATCAGTCAATATGCTGTACACATCCATTCCTGCCCCCACCCCCAACATACCCTCACTGTCCAAGGATTCAAATTTTATTGCCAAGAGCAGAAATTCCCTACTTTTCTCCCCTTCCAAGGACCTGGAGATTTGTGGGCTTCTTGGAAGCATTTTCATTATCATAGCTGGTGCCCCCAACAATGAATGGTCTTCCTCCTTATGATGCTGACAGCTCCCGGGACCATTTCCATTAGTAGAGAAACCTAGGGACCACAGGATGGGGCTGCAGAAACATGGAGGCCTAGGTTTATAGATTGTCTGCTCTGGTGGTGACTCACTGATATCTGAGGGAGAGACAGAGGTGGGTGAGGAGGAGGTGAGAGGAAGAGGGAAGGAGGGAGGAAAGGAGGGGGAGAGAGAGGGGAGAGGGGAGAGGGAGAGGGAGAGAGAGAGAGAGAGAATTGGAGAGAAGGAGAGAGGAAGGGAGAAGAGAGACCCAGGACATGGGTGTGGCACAGTAAGTACAAAAGAGTTGGTCTTGGAGAAATGATTTTTTATCCTTGGGCACTTCAGAAATAAATGACTTAGCTTACATTCTACAAAATGGAAACTGAGGCTGAGAAGTGAATGACTCACTGAAGGTCTCAGTGTGGCTGGTGTGGAGAGCTGGCCTAGACCATATGCCTTGTGCTTCTCAGTTCAGTAGCTCAGCACATTTCTGTAACACAGTGGTTACTTCAGAGACAGGAATCATCTCCTTCTAAGGCACGTATCTTCAATTTACTCAGTGATAGCTGGTGCTGCTTTAAGAGGCAATCTTTTGCTCCAGAAACAAGAGCAGAAAGACTCACATTGTGGGTGAAGGGAGAACAGGGCCAGGGATGCTTCTGCACTAAGGGAAAAATGGTGGTGGCACCTTAGGGGTCAGGCAGAGAAGGGGCGACATCCCAGCGTCTGGCTGGGAAGAGGGCAGGAAAGACTAGAGGAGTTCAAGTTGGCGGGGTCAGGGGGAGGGACACAAACCTAGCTATCCTTCTTCAGAGCTCCAGTAGAACCATCTCACGATGGAGCAACTCAACCTAGCACACTGAGAAGGCAGAAGAAAGGGAGAGGCCCAGTTCTCAACCGACTAGTGGGGAGTGCACTATACTTCTTGCGTTTGCTCCTCACAGGAGACAAATGGTCTGCCCACGAAGGCTAAGGTTGGTGGGGTGTGAACGTGACCAAGTAGGATTAGTGTGGGGACAGTGTCCTCCTGATGACTGCGTCAGCATCCTCCCAGGCAGAGTCCATCCTGCCCTGTTGGCCATGGGGGAGGGCTGTGCTCCAGGCCTTGCTGAGAGCTGAGAAGCTGGCTGATCCTGGGTCCAGCAGCGGGCTTGATCCTCAGGTCCATGAGGCATGAGCTCCTGGGGTTGCTAGATTCTGGGGGGTTGCCAGCTTCTGCCTCTCCTTGCTCTTTCTAACAGCCTAATTCCCAAACCCAATCATTCCCACAAAAGGCCTGGCAGCCGCAGCTCCCTTCTCAGTGAAGGTTTAATAGCATAGTGCTGAACACAGGGCTCGTTGCTAAGCCCTTATTATTTCCACAACATATACTACAGGACTCCCACTAATATACTGTGAAGCATTGTCCTAATTAAAACCAAACGACTCATGTTAAATTAAATGAGCAGAGTACATTGTGTTAGCGCAGGCTCTGGCTTGCAAGAGCGTGTTTGTTTACTTGTTGATTGGCCACGTTCAGTAACTTACAGCAGCCTTTTATTCTCATTAATACAAATTACTGAGGCTTCCGATGTGGTCTGCAGGGGAGCCCTGGCCTAGGGGACAGCAGCGCTGACAGGCGGCCCCACGTGCTGTCTTGGAAAGCTGTTGAACCGCCCTGTACAGAGTTCGCCTCTAGCAAAGGGAGCTCAGCTTCACCATCACCCACTTCTCATGGAGGCTGCAAGGCTACTGTCAGGCGGGGACATCTTGGAGCTGCTAATACGCCCCCCACCCCTGGAAGAGTTCTGATGCAAATGTAAGGGCTGCACAGCCCACGGGTCTGGTGGGGCCTTGAAGGCTAATGAGCCAGACAGGGTTCTGCCAGGGAAACTGAACCCACAGCAGATAGTTCTGCTTCTGTCTCTGTCTCTGTTTTTGTCTGTCTCTTTCTCTCTGTCTCTTTCTGTCTCTCATCTCTATATACTTATTTCTATGCTATCTATCTATCTATCTTCTGTCTATCTTCTATCTATCTATCTATCTATCTATCCATCCATCCATCCCTATCTCACCTTTTATATGAGAGCCATCCAGAAAGTATCCAGCCATGTAATATGACAAGTAGAGGTATTTATGGCTGGATTTTTTTTCTGGACAACTCTTGTATATGCATGGTATATCTGTAGTGTTATATGAACATATACAGTGGTGTATATATGCAGTATATATATCTAAAGACATACTGCGTACAAGGAATTGGCTTATACAATTGTGAGGGCTGGCTAGGCAAGTCTGAATCCCACAGGGTGGGCCCCCAGGAAGGGCAGGCTGGACACCCTCAGGTACGGGCTGCCGCTGCGGTCCACAGGCTGAATGTTTTCTTCCTCAGGGAAACCTCAGTTCTGCTCTGAAGGCCTTTCAACTTATTGTGTGAGGCACACGTAGATTATTGAGGATGGCCTCCTTTGCTTAAAGTCAACTGGTTGCCAGTGTTACCTACAAAATACCTTCATAGCAAACTACTGTCACAATGTCCCAACTCTACATAGGTGTTTGCTTGAATCACTTGGTAAGTTGCCACATGAAACTGACCCGCACAGCTAGAACCTGACAGTGGCTACTCAGTTCAGCACTATAGCCGTTCTTGGCTCAGCTGCCTAGAAAAGAAAGCTATAAAGTCCATGGGTTCAATCCAATTTTAAGAGGAAGATCCTCTTCCACACAGTGCATTCATTCACATTTTCATGAGACATAATCTGGAGTCCAGACTAGGGGCCTGGCACGGTGCTAGGATCTAGGCACCTGTATGAATAAACTGTGGTTAGTCTGTGTGACGGGAGAGCTTGAAATCTGGTGGGTGAAATAAACACATCCACAGAGGACAACATGGTGAGTGTGACAAGAGAGATATGCACATGGCTTTCAAGGAACCCAGCCCAGGACATGCAGAGAGGGCTTCCAGGAGGAGGTGATGTGTGACTGTGAGTACATAGGGAAGGGGGAGGAAAGAGCATGAAGGAAATGGGGTAGAGGGCATTCCAAGCAGAGGAACACACAGCTAAGCAAAGGCACAAAAGCGACAAATCCGTGGCTTTGTAGGGGACGGTAAGCAGGTCTGAGGGCCAGGAGTGGGGAGAATGAGGCAGTGGGGGGTCGTGAGGCTGGGAAGGTGGCATAGGCTGCATTCTGAGGTCACATCTACTAGTGTGTCCATGATGGGGAATGACACCATGACCTCTGCATCTGTGGGGAGGATGATATTAATGAGGACAAGACTAGGATGAGGAAGGCCCATTTGAGCTCGAGACACAGAAGGTCAGAACCAGGGCAATCATTTCAGGATTGGAGAGAAGATAGTCAGAAATATTTGGGAGGTGAAGTCCACTGGGTAGTTGGTCAGTCCTGTGGGTGTGTACAGAGAGGCAAGAATAGGAGACGGAGCTGTTGTTCCAGATGGAGACTATGGGGAGAGGCCAAACAGGACGGCAATGAGGTCAGCTGGGATGTATTGAGTTTGAGGCCTCCGAGGAGCACACAGCTGCCAGCTTCACATGGGATGTAGGGCTCAAGGAAGAGGTCTGGGCTGCGTATCTGGCGTATTAGATGTGTGGGAGCCATTAGAACTAGGATCTAGTCCAAAGCAGGGCGGAGATAAGGCCGTCCAGAAACAGCTCTGGATCAGACATTGTCTCCAGTTCATAGATGAGGAGACGGAGGCTCAGAGAGTTTGGGTTTCTTGCCCAAGTTTGCACAGCATTTGGGGTCCCTCCTCAGAGTACACACCCGCCATGGTGTCCCGCACGCTGCGTTGCCATTTGCGTGTCTGCCTCCCGGACCACACTGAGCTCTTGAGTCCCCGCGTGCTTCGTGGTGGACGGGTGCAGGTCATGGCACAGGTGATGGTCATGTGTAGATGGTTGCTGCTTTGAGGGCATATCCCCCACCTGGTAGCTGGTGGCTGAATTCTACAATTTGGAATTTATTCTTTTGGTTTAACACTCCTATTTTGTGGGAAAAAGCAAAAGCGTTTGCCACGTTCTCATTCTCACCCCTTAATGAACGAACCCTACTAGGCAAGCACCGTCTGCAGACATGGGGGACCAAGATGCGGGAGGTCGTGCAGCAGCCAGGTGGCAGAGCCTGGGCTAGAGCACCGGTCCTTTATATTGCAGCCCCGTCCTTTCCCCTTTGTGTGATCCACAGAGGGACAGCTTTGAGTGGGTGGGTGAGGGACTCCCGGCAAGGAGGGGCGGGCCCTGGGGCTGGCTCCTTCTCACCCAGGTGGGTTATTGTTAGAGTGAATTCACTGCAAGCCAGCCGGGGGTGTTCAGAGAATAACGCAGGCTGTCATTAGCCAGTTAGCATAATTTAGAACCAGCATGAGAAGGAAAGAAAGGCAAGGCAAGCAAAACAGAGAGTTCAGCGACGAGGGAGGGGGCACCTCCAGACGGCTGTCTCTGAGGCTGTGCTGGTGCCCGGGCCCAGCCGGACTGCAGGCTGCAGCCCATGTTTTGGCAGCTGAGCTGCCGCTGGCCTTGACCTGCCCACCTGGTCAGTGTGCCCTGCTCTGCGCAGACCATTCAGGGAGCTGTTAGCTACAATCCAGTGTACTTTACACCAAGGCAAAAGGATGTGTACGGGATCCTAGGACGTTAGTTGCTATAGCAACATCTGCTTTTATTATCACCTAAATCCATTTACAGTGTAAATATAGTAACTATTTGACTTCCCCACCCCCAGTCCACTTGTTGAATTTTAAAAGAAAATTGTGGCCAAAAAGACCCACAAACTGCAGCATCACGGGGTGTGTGTAAAGGGGGCTTGGGGGCGGGGTGGGGGGTAGGAGGACATTTGTGGATGGGACAGGTTGTCACAGGTTACAAGTTGGTGGAGATGGCTGCTCCTGACAACCAGCTCAGGAAGGGCGGATTCCTGGAAGCAGTGGGACAAGTTTCCAAGTGGGAAGTCGGAAGAAGGGGATGGAAGTAGGAGAGGCGCAGAAGAGGGGTGTATTGCAGTGCGAAGAGTTCTAGTGTGTAATCACACGGACCTAGACTCAGTCTTGGCGTCACTGCCTCACGTTGGGCCACCTCATCCCCTGAGCCTGTTTGCTCATCTGTAAAATGGGAAAACCATTTCCCACAACCTGTTCCAGCAACTTGCTCTCCTTACACAGCGCCCGTCTCTAATGCTGGGCCAGAGCTTGAGAGCTTGAGAGCTCTTCCCCGGCAGCAGTGCTTCCTGCGCCCCAGCTCAGTCCTCTGGGGAGGGGAAAAGGGGCGGGCCCAGCAGCGGGTGCTGGGCCCGGGGCTGGGCTGGCCGGTGAAGGCAGGGCAGAGAAAATAGGGTGTTCCATGGGCTGCTTGTCCTTCCGAAGACCCACTTTGTATGTGAATGGATGAACCAGGACTGGATGGGGGTAAGAAGGAAGCTGAGGGCAGCATCTCACAGGCATTTTTGGAGGGCCTGCATGCGCCAGGCCGGGAACTGGTGTGTCAAGTTGGCTGGATATCCATCCTGCTGAAGGCCCAGGGGCTGCGGTTATGAGAAGGGCAGGCTCTCTTCTCTCACACCCAGGCCGAGTCCCGGGCTTCCCAGCTCCCTGGGATGAACTGATCTTTTCCTTGGAACCCAAATACTAAAGCAAACACATTGCCCTTTCCTCTTGCAGGCACTGTGCTAAGTACTTTACAAATATGAATTCGTTTAATCCTCACAATAATTCCCTAAGGGAGGAACTAATGTTGTCCCACTTTGCAGATGAGCAAACTGAGGCACAGAGAGAGACAAGTGTGGGACTAGTGTGGTCCCATAGGTACTGGCTCCAAGGTTGAGACCCTATCTGAGATCTTCTTTTTCTATAATATAATTCTCATGAGACAACCTCCATACGAAAGCATTTACCGGGCTACATTTGGCTATTCCTGCTGTGATTGTTATTCCCTGGTGGAACTACTGTCAGGCCCATTGAAATGCACCTTTTTTTTTTTTGAAATGACTCTTTACCCTCAAAATCTTGGCTTGGGAGAACCTCTTCCCTGGGTAACCAGAAGTCTATGGAAACAAGTAAATCCTATTAAAATGGAAGTGGGGGTGGGGTAGGGTGGGGCAGGCAACAAAGGAGCCAGGCAGCTGGATGAGGGCGCTGCACCCAGAGTCTTTGGACAGGAGGCTCTGATGCATCTGTCACTCAGATCCTGCCTCAGGCACTGCCAGCTGCACGTCCTTGGGCAAATCCCCTCAACCTTCTGAACCCTGCTTGTAGTGCCGTTGTGTTGCAGTTATATAGGGCACGGGAGGCTTCTCCCACAATGCCCGGACATAAGAAGTGCTCGGTAAACATGGCCCCGGTGGCGATGAGGATGGGATGCTGATGGTAGGTGTGGTGCTGATGAACAGGATGGTTTGAACTCTTCCTGCTGCCATTTCTGGCTCCTCACCAGGTTCCTGAGTAGAGAACTGGAAAGCAGTGAGCTTCTTGTGTGGGCTTGGAGAAGACCTGCAGTGAAAGCACCCGATTAGTTCATGCTGAACCTAAATTTTTGAAAACTTGTTTGAGCACAGGCCTCTTTGAGCAGAGAACCTTGGGCTGGAGATGGAACCATACACTCAGGCTGCCACTATTGTCACCTATGAGAGAGTTGGGGCTCCCAGGGGGCCATGTGGGTGTATGGGCAGTGGCTCTTTCATCCTCTCCCTCCTGCCCTGGAGCACTGTATTGGCCTATGGGGGGAGGGGATTGGGCTGCCTGCCGATGTTAGTACTAGAATGACTCACTGCCCTGCTTAGCCTAGAGTTTTCAGATTTTAGCTGGGAAAACCTGGATCTTGGGAACCCACTTAATCCTCAGGGCAAATTAGGATGGTTGGAAACCCTAGTTGTCCCTTTCTGTCCCCACTCTATCCTTTCCATGAGGCTAGATGGTGTCATCTTAAAGGGAGTGCAAGTGTAGTAAGTGGGAATACAAATGAGAATGTAAATATGCTGATAATCCAGAATATGGCAACTTTGGATCTAGATGAAAACCCAAATATGATAATAACTAGATATACAAATAAGGCTGTAAAGTTCCTAATAAGAAAACAGCTTCTATGGTCTTCCAAATGACCTCATTCTCCAGTACCATGGCCTTGAGCTACTCCATCTTCCCTTTAACAATCAAGCCACCCAGCCCTTTCTAGGTCTGGGAGCCCCTTGTAAACCTCATGGGGAATCTCCCTACAATTGGGCATCTAGGTAAGCCTTCCCTACTCACCTGTGGAGCTGATGCCCTTGTCTTATGCCCCTTCACATCTTCCTTCATTAAACGTGCTCTGTGAAGATTATGTTTGAGGCTCAATGTATCTTTATAAGTTGTTTTAGACTGTGGTTTGGTTATCTACTGCTGCACCCCAAAACTTGTTTTGCTCACCATGTACATATTTTTTACCCCATTGGTTAAATTTATTTCTAAGTACAGGGTCAGGCCGAAGTAATGCCCCACCCCCCTTTTTTAAGCGTACCAGCTCATATTTAATTGTTTTTGAGGCTTTTGTGAATGGGATTGTTTTCTTTATTTCTTTTTCAGATATTTCTCTGTTAGTGCATAGAAACGCAATTGATTCTTAGCAAGAAATTTTTAATGGAGCACATTAAATTATGTGTAGTCTCTTTCTATCTTCTCTTCAAAAAGTAACATGACAACTATCCCTTTGCTTTAGAAACATGGTAATCAATTTTTTAAAATTTATTCTCCTCAGTCAGAAGAAGATAACTTACAGGTTGCTAATAAAGAACAAGAAACTTCCTTTCCGAACCTTGCAAATTGTAGATGATGGTGTGAGATTTCCCCCCCTGCCTCTCCCTAACAGTGGCCTCTGATTTGTTTCTGTAAGAATCTCAAAAACTGACTTTGGAGAGCTGTCTTCCAGCCTGAACGTGACTCCTAAATTGAACTTTAAACAAGGGTTCTTGACAGAAGATTTCAGTGAAGTCATGAGTTAGTTCCTCTTTTTGTTTGTCCCTCTCATTGTCTGCTTAAGCTTTACACAGTGACAGTATCGTAGCCAATGAGGTTTATCCGAGGTGCAATTATTGCTAATTGATTGTCTGCTTAAATGATTGATGCCTACTAAGTGATCCTCGTTATTCATGGATTTGTATTTATGACTTTACTTGCTTGCCACAATTTATTGTAACCCCCAAACCAATACTTGTGGCTCTTTCCTGGTCATTTGTGGTCATGAGTAGTACAAGGAAAATTTGAGTTGCTCACGGTGCACATTTCCAGATGAGGTGTAATAAGGCATGCCCTTCCTGCTTGCTCTCTCCTACCCTAAGTAAGTGTCCTTTTCGTGATGTATTTAGTGCCATGTTTTTGCATTTTTCTTGGTGATTTCCTTATTTAATATTGCCCCCAAGGGTAGAGCTGAAGTGCTGCCTGTTCTTACTTACAAGAAGGCTGCAATGTGCATTAGGGAGAAAATATGTGTGTAAAAGCTTCATGCAGGCATGAGTTACAGTGCTGTTGGCCGTAAGTTTAATGAATCAACAATATATATTAAATAAGTTGTCTTTAAACAGAAAACTGCATAAAACAAGGTTACGTATTGATTGGTTGATGAAAATATCGTGACCAGACTTTCATAGGATTTCAACCCTATGTTTCCCCTCGGAACAATGTTTCAGTCTTGGTTAATTCTGTGTCACCGTGACTCTATAGAACATAAATACCAGAAAGAACCAGAAAGAACCAGAACTGACACTATATCAAAGGGTAACAGTATACCTTGGGAGATGAGAGGAACACACATAAAACAAATAAAGGAACAACTGAAACAGTAAAAGTGGTACAAATAACAAGGCATAGGGTAATCAGGGTGAGCTAGAGGAAGGCTTTGTGAAGGAGTGCATGAACTTGGGCTCTGCAGAGTGAAGAGGGTTTATGGAGGCCCAGGAAGCCGTTCGTAGCAGTGATGAATAATTTGTATTAATTTGAGGCTTATTTTGAACCTGGGCATGTGAAAAATAAGTTTGGAAAAAGTATGGGGAGAAGTTATGGAAGGTCCTTATTGTAAGTTTGAGAGGATCTGGGTTTGTTCTCTTGACCATTTGTTTGTTTTTAAACAACTTTTTGCAGTTAAAATTTGCATAAAATAAAATACCTATGTTAAGTGTACAATCTGATGAACTTCAACAGATGTGTACAGCTAAGTAAGTGCCACCACAATCAAGATATAAAACATTTCTATGACTCCACAATGTTTCCTCATGTACCTTTACAATCACTATCCCAAAACTCATAATGCCAGGCAAAAAATATAGCATCATTTTGCCTCTTAAATAATTTTTTAAAAATAAAGTCAAACAGTAAGTACACTTAAGATACTGGCTTCTTTTGCTCAGCATAATGACTAATGATGATAAACATATAGTCATGTATTTGAGATTTGTGTATCTTATTTTGTGAAGTGTCTGCTCAAATATATTCTCATTAAAAATTGGCTGGTTGTCTTATTATTGGGCTAAAGACATTATTTAAACATTATTTAAATATTCTGTATAATAATATTAGTCCTTTGTCACACATGTGCATTGTGAATATTTTCTTGTGTATCTTGTCTTTTCATTTTTGTAAGGTTTCTTTTGAAGACAAAGTTCCTTTTTTGATGAAGGCCAATTTACTAAATTTTTCTTTTATGGTTCATGCTTTTTATAAGAAATCTTTGCCTATCCCAAGGTCACAAATATTTTTTCCTATGTTTTCTTCTAGAAGTTTTATAATTTTAATTTTTACATTTAAGTCAAGTTAGTATTTTTTTTTTCTTTTGCATTATGTGAGGGAAGGATTGAGTTTAATTTTTTCATATATGAATGTCCAGCTGTTTCAGGAGTATTTATTGAAACAACAATTTTCCCCCATTGGATTCTCTTGACACTTCTGTCAAAAGTGATAATTGAACTATGGTGCAAATCTATTTCTGGATGCTCAATTCAGTTTCAATTGTTTATATGATTATCCTTATTGTCTTGATTACTATAACTTTATAGTAAATCAAAATCAGGTAGTGTAAGTTTTCCACTTTATTCTTTTTCAAAATTCTTTTGGAGATTCTAAGTTTTTTGAACTTTGATATAAATTTTAGAATCAACTTGTAAGATCCCACAAGAAACCTGATGGCATTTTCATTGGAATCTTAATCTAAATCTAGAGATCACCTTAGGAAGAATTAATCTTAATACCATAGTGAGTATTCTAGTCCATGAGCATGGTATACCTCTTCAATTATTTAGGTCTACATTAATTTATCTAAAAATAATTTGTGGTTTATAGCTTTTGCACATATTTTGTTTATATTATTCCTAAGTATTTCATGTTTTTTAATGCTCTGCTAATGATTTACTCAAACAACCAGTTTTTGTTTTTATTGAGTTTTTCCTACTTTATCCATTTTCTATAGCACTGGTTTCTGTTTTTGTTTTGTTTTTTCTTTTTCTTTTTCATTTTTTCTTAATTTAGGTTTTATTAGCTCTTTCTCCTAGCTTCTTATGGTTGGTTCTTAGATAATTTATTTTAGACTTTCCTTCTCCTCTAATATAAATGTTTAAAGTTTTACATTTTCTAATAAGCACTGCTTTAGTTGCATGCAACATATTTTGATATGTATGTTTTCATTGTCATTCAGTTCAAGATATTTAAATTTTTTTCTTATGATTTTTCTTTGACCCATGGATTTATTTGAAAGCATTCTATTTAATTTCAATACATTTTGGGAATTACCAGATAATTTTCTGTTGTTAATTTCTTCGTTCTGTTGTAGTCAGAATGATGTAAGTTCTCTGAGTACTTGATGCTGAATTAAATTTTGGTTCTTCATCCTTATTTGCTTGTTATGACAGTAACATAGGCACTAGTTATTTTTTGGTTAGTGTTTGCACCATATACCTTTTTAACCTCTTTTTAGTTAAAATTTTTTTTTAAAGATGTATTTTTTATTGTTTGAGAGGTGAGAGAGAGAGACAGAGAGAGAGGAGGGGGGAGGGCCCAGAGTAGTTTCCATAGTTGTACATTGTTAGTTGTGACATAGTCTCATTCCACGTAGGTGGATGTGGGGTCTCATGAGGTGGAAATAGAACTGGGGGCCTACTGCATGAAAGGTGAGAACCTTCACCTCCATCATGGCAGTGACTAGTTGCACCACAGTTCAGCATATGGATTTGCACAGGCCAGGGTCAGGATTCAATCCATGGACCTTGCGGTTGTAAGGCAAGCGCTCAACCTGCTGAGCTGTCCCAGCAACCCAACTTCTTTTTAGTTTTAACTTATTTTTGACTTCATATTTAATGTTGGTTTCTTCTAGACAGCATATGCTTTTGTGTTCTGCTTTTTTATTCAATCTCATTATTTCTGCCTTTTAATTGAACTGTTTAGATGAGGGGTCCCCAACCCCCAGGCCACAGATTGCTCACTCCTGGCCCATGGCCTGTTAGGAACTGGGCCGCACAGCTGTGAGTGGTGGGCAAGAGAAGCTTCATCTGTATTTACAGTTGCTTCTCATTGCTCTCATTACTGCCCAAGCTCTGCCTCCTGTCAGATCAGTGGCTGCATTAGATTCTCATAGGAGTTCAAACCCTATTGTGAACTGCTCATGTGAGGGATCGAGGTTGTGCGTTCCTTATAAAAATCTAACACCTGATGATCTGAGGTGAAGCTGAGGCCATGATGCTAATACTAGGGAATTGTTGCAAATACATATTAACATTAGCAGAGATTTTTAAAGAGACCGAGTTAGGACCTTCTTTCTTCCAGCTGGTGCATTGTCACCTATCTCAGATTTCAAGAGTTCAAGTACTACTTCCCGACCACAAAGACCCCCAAACTGGGAAGAAATAGATCCATGACCCATTTGTGAATAAGTCAGGTCAATTGACTTTGTCTGTGCTAGAAGAGTATCAACTGCTTGAGATTGGAAATGACTGTGACCGTAAAAGTATGTTTGAGACAATTTCAAATCTCTATATGTTCTGGATTAAAGTTGAGGCAGAATACCCTGAGATAGCCACAAAAGCACTGAAAAGCCTGCTTCTATTTCCAACATCCTTTCTTTGTGAAGCAGGGTTTTCTGCAGTGACAGCCACCAAAACGAGATTACAGAGTAGACTGGACGTAAGCAACAGACTTCCGGTGTCACTGTCTCCCATCACCCCCTGAGGGGACTGTCTGGTTATAGGAAGGCAAGCTCAGGGCTCCCACTTATTCTGCATTGTGGTGAGTTGTAGAATTATCTCACTATATATTACAATGCAACAACAATAGAAATAAAGTACAAAATAAATGTAATATGCTTAAATCATCCTGAAACTACCAGCCCCCAATCCCCTCCCTCCCCCCAGTCTGTGAAAAAATTGTCTTCCGTGAATCCAGTCCCTGGTGCCAAAAAGGTTGGGGACTGCTGGTTTAAACCATTTATATTTAATATAATATAACAATGTAATTATAATTAGGTTTATATGTCTCTTTTTGGTTTCTCCTCAGATTTGTTTTAATCTGCTCTTTGTTTGTAATTTGCTCTTTCTCTTTTTATTTTTTTGGATTGAGTATTTTGTATTCTATTTTCTACCCACTATTGGCTTACTTGTGTGTGTGTGTGTGTGTGTGCGCGCGCGCGGGGGGGGGTGTTTATTCTAAGGTTTACAATATTTATCTTTATGTTAACATAATCTACATTTAAATAACATTATACCACTTCATATATAATATGAGAGCTTTAAAATAATATACTTCTGTGTTTCCCTCTCCAATCTTTTGTGTTATTATTGGCATATATTTTGCTTCCACATATATTATAAACTCCACAATGCATTGTTGTTAGGTTTTTAAAACAGTCATTTATCTCATAAAAAGTTAAAATGTTAGATAAAAAGGTTTGTACAGGTCTCCTTTGTTCTCCCTCAGTTATCAGAGAGGTTCATTCACCCCTCAGGGTCTCTCCCCAGGGCTTTCTGATTGGTTTAGGGACATTGGAAGGGAGGGCTCACATGGAAATCAGGAACAGTGTTGGGGTTGCTGAAGTCCTTAAGCTTGTATTACGGAACTCCGTGTTGACATCTTCTCATGCAAATTTCTTGGTCAGGCAGTGTTTCTCTTCCTAGATTGTTAAAACAGTCATTTGGATCTATAACTGGACTCAAATAGAAGGGATAGAGCATGAAAGATGTTACTTTCTTACATTGTTTTAGGGCCAGTGCTCAGCTGTGTGAGGGAGACATAATAAATAAAAATCAATTATTTTATTAGCAGGTGGGAAGCACTTGCAGGTAAAAGATTTTAATCTAAGCACATACCATGTGACCACAGTTTAGAGTTAAATGTAGTTTTAGATTATGTTCATAAAAATAAAGTATTTAAAATGAAGAGTTTTCCATTTATTTTGCATTAGCCAGTTTATGTCTAGAGTGTTTCATTCCTTTTTAGGTAGGATGACCTGACATTCCATTTAAAAAAATGGTACTGTCCCATTGTAAAGAGAATGTGTGGTCAGCCTCATCTCACTGGGCTAAATTCAAGGTGTCAGTAGGCTGACCAGACGTACCGTTAGAAACAGGAGAGTACTGTCGCTTTCGGTCCCATTTAAAACGGTACATCTGGTCAGCCTATTTTTAGGGGCCAAATTTTAAGAAAGATGTAGTAAGTTAATCTCTTAAAGTAAACAATCAAGTGGGGAAAATGAAAGGATTGGAAATGAAGTGCTATCTGAGATGCTAAAGGAGCTCTACGTGTTGCTCCTGAAGAAGAAAGAACTCAGACGACTTGAGAAGTTTCAAATATCTGACAGGTTGTCTTGTGGAACAGGAGTTAGACTGGATCTCGGTGGACCCAAGAGATGGAATTAGGAGCAACTCAAGAAAGTATCAGGGAAATCCAGGAAAGAGAGAACATCGTTACCATCAAAACTTTTCCAAGATAGATTAGCTTGTCTACTGGGGTAGTAAGGTTCCCACCACTGGCTAGATTTGATGAGCATCCGTGGGAAATGTGGACGCTTCCAATATCTGAAAGACACGAGGTTATCTGATTCTATGGCTCGTTTTACTCTGTGATGAATCCTCTCACCTGAGTGGCCTCTGAGCGGTGACAGGAGCTCTCCTAGGAACCAGAGCCTCTTCCATGAGCGGATAAGAAGGGGGACTGCCAGAGGCCCGATTCTGAGTTACATTGGTTCTCCCCTTAGAGGCAGGGTGGAGGGAGGAAAAGAAAAAATTCCAAGAGGGAAAATACCTTCTGTTGCTCTTGGCAAACATTTCAAATGGCACCACCAGCCCTATGGCTGCCCTACAGAGGGGAGGATGGCTATTGGTACATTGGACTCTCTGTCTGTCTGTCTGTCTGTCCTTCCCAAGGCAGGCGGCTGATCGTAGACCATCTTTACACCTGGGAGATAATTAGGTGCTGGGGTATGGGTGAAGTGCATGTAGGTCTGTTATCACTAACAGGAGGCAGAGATTGAACAACTCTCAAGCTACATTTGATATTCCTGACACCAGAATAGAGACTCGGTTGTTTTTCCCCCTTTGCCTTGTGGGGCTTTCTTGGTCTCTAGACTATCGGCCTTATCACCAGTACCTGTGAGTGTTTTAGAGTTTGCCACTGAGGTCTTCCCTCACTGGATATTAATGCACCCATTTTCACTGCCTTTATGTGTTCCCTTTTCCCATGTACTGTACTTATCTTATATTTCCAGTCAATTATGCAAGTCCAGAGGTGAAGTTCGGCTACACTGTTGTGTGTCTCCCATAGCTCCTGGCCCAGTGCTCTTGCATAATAAAGGTGCTTATTCAAGTATTAAGGATACATGTCAATGTGTCATAGTAGACCTTTCTGTAAAGACCATGATGTTGGCTCGTTTTTTGTCTGGGGAAGTTGTGGACTCTTCATTAGGGCTATTAATCATTGAGCACGAGAGCTCTTCTTAAGACGTTCTTCAGGCACACTGACGGGCTTATATAACTTGAAAGTTCCTATAGCCGGGGTAGGTGTTGGCTATCGGAGCTCCTTCCTGCTCAGCATTTGGGGATCACCTCTGAGGTCTGTTTGACTCTATTCGTTACAGTGAGGTTTGGAGATTCTCCTGACGATGACATGAGTTTACTGAAAATCAACAATGCACTATCCACCCTCCTACGATTTGGGCTGTTTACTTCTTCTAGTAGAAAAAATAGAAAGATTTTCAAGAAGCCACACCTGTCTATTAAGTTCATACATGTCCAAGAGGAAGAGAAGTCTAGAGTAGGGCAGCTAGAGTCATTATCAAGCGCGGGTTTATGTGCGAGTTGCAGTATGCTGGCGACCTTGCCCATCACGTCTCTTTAGCCCTTTTATTTTTCCCTCTGGGAAAGGCTGTGGGGAAAGGGCAGAGAGCTTGGCACTCCTTAAAGGCGAGTCTTCTCAAGCAACAGCAAGCCCTCGCAAAGCAGGTCTGTTTTTACTGCCTGGCTGAAAGTTTGTGTGTGGGGAAACCAAGGAAACCACCTTTGAAAGGCTGCGTGTGGACCAAAGAATAGAATCTGAAACTGTGTTGTTTTATTTTTAAAATAACACAACTTGGCAGGTATGGGAGCATACCATGATTTAATTGCTTTGGGTATTAATTCAAAAAGAGAACAGGCTTTCAGGGAGGGATTTTCATAGCAGTAGTAGTGTTGGAATATTTTCTTTGTGTGTGCATGTGTATATATCTATAAGTATATATATACAGAGGGTGCCAAAAATGTATGCACATTTTAAGAAAGGAGAAAAAAACTGTGTTAAAATTGTAATACTCAATATATACCGATAACAAAAGATGAATACGAGTCATGTCTGATTTCTGCAGTGACAAGAGGTGCTCAAAGTGGTGACCATCAGTGTACAGGTGCTTCTGATTACAGCAAACTGCTGCCTGAGCAACGTGGACCAAAGTGTCCACTTGTATCGCTGCCCATGCCATTTCAATTGACCATGCATTTCAAACTTATCATGAATGTGTGCGATTGTTAGGCGTGTTGGAGGTTTGGTTACATACTCACACCTCCATTGCTATTCGACTTCCACAGTATTTATTTATTTATTTATTTTTTAAAGATTTATTGTTTTTGACAGAGAGAGCGAGAGACAGAGAGAAAGGGGAGGGCCCAGAGCAGTCACCATAGTTGTATGTCATCTGTTCTCAACATGGTTTCATTTCACACAGGTGGGCGGGGGCCGCACAGGGTGGGACCTGGACTGGGGGCCTCCTGTGTGGGAGGCATGCCCCCATGAGCCAGGGGCTAAACCAGGGGATAAGAACCAAACTGGGGCCTCCCGCATGGGAAGCACACTTCAGTTCAGCATGTGGGTCCGCATGGGCCGGGGCCGGGGCCGGGGCTGGGATTCGATCCTCGGTCCCCGGGGCTGCAAAGGGAGCACTTAACCCGCTGTGCCATCCCAGCTTCCCCAAGGTTCTTGAATTTCAAATACCACTTTAAAATGGTCTCGTGGTCCTCAAACGACAACTGTGCTTCTGCATTTTCTTTGACTGTCCTGCCTGTCGTATGTGATGCTAGCATTCATTTGATTAACTCCATTTTTTGGACAAATGTTATACTACATATTGCTACCATAATTCAATTCAACTTTGAAAAGTAACACAGATAACATCTCTTAAAATGTGTGTACAATTTTTTGACACCCTTGAGATTATATATATGTATATATAATGATGAAGAAGAAACATGGCAAACTCATTTTACTGCTCACAGACTGTTGTGGGCAGTAGAGTGCCTCCACTTCCCTATGGGACTCTGCTAGGCAGCATTCTCATATGCTGAACCTTAACCTTTCCTTTCTTCATTCAGCTTCTTCATCTCTGTTGCTCAGTTATCTTCCCTGCTGCCACTCAAATTATTTTTCCTCCTTGGTACTTAACAACTGTGAAATACCAAACCATTGTCTTGTCCCATCTTTTTAGGTCATTATCGACAGACAGACTGACCTAGCTGGTTGGGCTACTTGACTTTGATTTCAGCCTGTCTCTTATCTAATCATTAGCTTGCTCTTCTGTGGAACATTTGCAGGTTTTCATGACAAAAGCTAATATAGCTGGGAAGCATTTTCCTGTTGCTCCAGGTTCTCTCTCTCTCTGGAGTGCTGAGCAGCCTCACCTCATTTTTCTTGTTTTTTATTTTATTTTATTTTGAGGTAAGAGGAAGTAAAAAAAAAAAGTGTCTAGTGCTGTTCCTAACTAGCTGTGACCTTGAGGAAGTCGTTTCTTAGGGTCATGATTTCTCATTTTTTAAATGATGGCATGTATTGGGTTCTCTCTGAAGCTTCCTTGGGCTCTACCATCTGTGATTCTGCTCCCGCTTAGCATTCTTTGCACATGCTCCATGCCACGGGGTCCCAAACGAGTGTGCAGCAAACAAAAAATTGTTGCATTTCAAGGGAGGGCAAGCTTAGCCTGGGTGAGTGAAATGGCATTTGCAAAGTCCTGAGAAGCTGAGCCCTGCAGCACTGAAGTAGAAATATGTGAACTCATTAAAATTTCCCAGTACAATGCCCTGAGCATTTCTGAGGAAAGAAGCTATATAAACTTAATACGCAAAAGTTTCTTCTCTTGTTCTAACTCATATGCTTTCCGTAGGCTCAAATGAGATCTCACTGATGTTCAAGCTTGGGATATAGGTTTTTTTCAACCCCCCTCCCCCCATTTTTTTGTGCTGTTTAAGGACCATTGTGATGAGGCTACAACAAGAAGAAAGTGAGGGCCGCAGCTGGTCTAGGGATGTGGGGTGTGGCACTGTGTGTGTGTGTGGGGGGGACAATAGTCTGGCATAGGGCACAAGCAGCAGATGGAGCTCTCTCCTCTCACTGAGATACCAGAGTTGTCTGAGGGTCACAATATTCTTCAGCCCTCATCTTAGCAATCCAGAAGCGTGAAGAAAACAAAGGAAACTTCAAAGAAACCCAGTAAGGCCACAACTGCAAACGTAGTGTATGACATGTGACATAGGACTGAGGAAACAAAGAATACTAGGCACCTGTCACCTGGAAAGGAGAAGCCTTGGGAATGGCATTGGAATGGTTTTTTAATACTTAAAGGCCTGTCACGTGAAAGAATTAAGCCTTGTGTGTGTGTGTGTATGTTTTCAGAGTATGTTTTTAATGGAAATTAGACAGAGTTTGGTTCAATTTCAATAAAAATATTCTGATAGCATGTTAGAAATTGAAATAATAATATTTTACATTTTTATAGTGTTTTAGATTAACAAAGGTGCTTTTCCTTCCTAACAGTGCTATGAGTTAGGTACAGCTATTGTTATTATCGTTATTACCACCAATACCAATGTTTTATTTTTTTAGGATTTATTTTATTGTTTTTGAGAAGGTGAGAGAGAGAGAGAAGGGGGAGAGGGTCCAGAGCAGTTTCCATAGTTGCACATCTTTAGTTGTGACATAGTCTCATTCCACACAGGTGGATGTGGGGTCACGTGGGGTGGGAACTGAACTGGGGCCTCCCACATGGGAGCAAGAACCTTCACCACCATCCTGGTGGTTACCAGTTGTGCCACAGTTCAGCATGTGGGTTTGCATAGGCTGGGCCTGGGTTTCAACCCCTGGATCTCGTGGTTGCAAGGCAAGCACTCAATCTGTTGAGCCATCCTGGCATCCCCACCAATGTTTTGAATCAGACACGAAAACAGAGAATGCACTAAATGATTTCTTAAAAGTTATGAAACTATTAAGTGGGCAACGCTCAGTCTACATCCTGAGATTTCCATTAAATTGACAAACACACACCCTTCCTAGACTACAGAATCTGTGAGGACACAAGATGCCTGCTGCCTACTCTCTTATGATGGTCAGTCTGACCACACCACTGTCCTCTTTAAACCCTTCTTGGAATTCCTCTGTGGAACATTAATTTTGCGTTGCTAACTCCAGGCCTCTGCACAGTTCTCGTGGGCCTCGAATGGTCTTTTTCTAACCTTGGCTGGGACCATGTGGGAAGGATCAGCAGGTGGGAATGGGAACCTGGAGTTTAAGTGACTAATTCTGGGTCTAATTTGTGGGTTCCTGCAGAGCAGCTGAGTACATCCCAAGGTGCACAGCTGGTTTCTCACAGTGTTGCTCTTATAGGAGTATAGGAAATGGCAACCCCCATCAAGCAGTGAGGCTCCCAGGGAAATTCGGCAGCAATAGTCTGTGCCCTTGGCAGTCTTTGGTCTGAGGAAAGCAGATGACAGGACCAGGGAGGAGGCTAATATTAAACTCACTTTTGTGAGGAGATGATCATCGTTTTAAAGAACTCCAAGGAATAATTCCATATTGTGCCCCAGTTCCTAGCCAACTTCTGAAGTGCTTCATTTTGCCAAACCCAAACATCTCTTGCTGACATTTAGTGAGTTGATAACAGTCCCTGAGCAACCCCTTTGCGAAGAGTGTATACAAAGATGCAGAACATGTACCCATGCACGCTGACTTCAAGGTGTACCCATTTTAAATTTCCCCAAAGAAGAGTTTTATTAGGTGGCATTATGATTGTCAAAATTACATGAAAAGGGCTACAAAAACTGGGACACAGAAACATGGTTACGTTTGCTACATAGGAATATATTTTTTTGAGATTAATTTTTATTGTTTTCTGACAGAGAGAGACAGACAGAGACAGAGAGAAGGGGGAGGGCCCAGAGCAGTTTCCATAGTTGTGTGTCATCAGTTTTCAACATGGTTTCATTCCACACAGTAGGCGGGGGCCGCACAGGGCAGGAACTGAGCTGGGGGCCTCCCACATTGGGGGCACACCCCCTCAAGCCAGGGACTGAACCAGGGGGCAGGAACTGAACTGGGGGCCTCCTGCATGGGAAGCACACCCCAGTTCAGCATGTGGGTCCCCACAGGTCAGGGCTGGGATTTCATCCTCTGTCCTGGGGCTGCAAAGTGAGCGCTTAACCTGCTGAACCATCCCGGCTTCCCCGGAAATATATTTTTAATAATACTTTTTAAATGTCCTGATTGAAAATAAAAACAGACAAGTTATGAGCACGTGAGAGGTTGGACAGGAAGAGGGCTTGAGTAGCTGGCTAGGGACAGCTTTCTGTCACTCAGGTTTTTTCTTCCCTCTTAAATTCTTGTTCCCACCTCAAGTTGGAGTAGTCTAGATCTCTCCTTCCTTGTTTGTTATGTCTTCTCCCAGTTCTGACATTCTGAGAGACTGTCTGTCCCAAAGCCTTATTTTCTGTTCCTCTCAGCTGTCCTTAGGGGCGATCAGGCAAGCAGGTCCCCTGGCAGCCTGTCTCAATGGTCCAGAGGCTTGAGAGAGTTTTGTAGAGAACGTCTGTTTGGACACCCAATCCGAGTGGCACCAGCTGCAGGCCAGTTGCCTGTGCTGAGGGCTGCTGATGTGAAGGGGGTGACCAGGATGGGCAGCGTAGTCAGGGAGCAGGGGCTTCAGCAGTGTTCTCTAGGTGGTAAGCGCCTTGCTTGGGGGGCGGGGGAATAGAAATAGGACCTTGGATTCAGCCAGACTTGAGCATAAGATGGGAGAGGGCCCGGAGGTGTTCTAGGATGATAGAAGTTCAGACCTGTAGAATTTGAGTTCCTGCTCCCATCCCCCTACACACCACCTTTTCTCTTTACCTCTCCCTCCCATCTATAACACACTGATAGCTTTTTATTACATTGCTCTCAGGGGACAGATGGACGGAGCTAGAACAAAGATGTCCATTGGATTTCTGATTGAATCTTCTTACTTGCCTAGCATAAACAATGATCTTAAAAAGCTAAAGATTTACTCTTTTTTTTTTAATTATTCTAAAAAGCTCAGCTTTAAATATCAAGAGCCAAAATGTAGAGAGCTGAGATTTTAGAAAGCAGGATGACATAATTTATTTTCCACTCAAAAGGAGATAAACATGTGACCAGCTGGGGGAAGGAAAGGAACCAAAGCAAAGTGGCTATTGCTAGAACTGAGGAGTTTCTGTGATGGGGCTCAGAATCCCTGTCCCCTGGGCTGCATTATGAGAGGGGTGGGATTGGGCATTGAAGCTGTGAATGGATTGAAAGGAGCCCCAAGAGCAGAAGACACTTGTGCCTGCCTCACCCTGCACTGTGGCCCCCAAACCAAGTCACCTTGCCCCCAACGTAGCTCTGGGCTATAGAGTAGCAGCAGCTGAGAAAAGTCTGGGTTGGCAAGTCTAAAGGTGACCTCCTGGAATCCCACACAATTCTGTACTCACCAAAGTGGTGGAAGAGAGAGCGTCCAAAGAGTTTCCTACAAGGAAGGTGGAGACTGCATGTCCCCACTGGTGAGGAGCGTTAGGACAGTGAATAGTGGAGACCAGAGAAGATGCTCCATGCCTCAGTGGACTCAGCCAGTACAGAGCACAGCCCGAAGACTCTGATGTCCTTCCCCAGAAGCAGGATGACACCTGCCCCTCTCCAAAACAGAAGTTTCAAATGTGCTCAGCAAGAATGAATTCCAAGTAGACTAAACCATGCAAGTATTCAAAAAATATGGGTGGGGAAAGCTGGATGGTTCAGCGGGTTGAGCACTTGCCTTGCAACCCTAGGGGCTGAGGATTGAGTCCCGGCTCCACCCATGTGAACCCATAGGCTGAGCTGGGGTTTGCCCCCAGTTCAGTTTTCACTGGGGCGAGCCTCCCCTGTGGGAGGCCCCTAATTCGGCTCCTGCCCCAGGTGTGCTTCCCATGGGAGAGGCTCTCAGCCTGGTTCCTGCCCTGTTCAGCCCCATGCCCACCTGTGTAGAATGAACCTATGTTGAAAACTAAGGATGTACAATTATGGAGACTGCTCTGGCCCACCCCACCCCTGTCTCTCACAGTCTCTCTCTCTACCTCTGTCAAAACAGTAAAAATTTAAAAAATATGGGTGAAATGTTCTATAATTTTGCAATAGGAAAAACCTTCCAAACTATGACTGAAAACCCAGAAGTGATAACAAATAATGCTAAACTTTATTATATAAAAAAGTTAAAAGAAACCTTTGGCATGGCAAAAAAAATTACTGTGAAAAAGACAAATGACAAAGTAGGAATAACTATTTGCAACTTATTCATAGATGAAGAATTAATATCCCTACTATACAGAGACTTTCCCTCATTAACTTTTCTTTCTCAGTTTGTATAGGAAAAGCAGAGTAAATGCTTGCTTCTTTCCTTTTAGTATCAGTTTTCAGAAAACTGAGTTTATTTTCAAGGGTGATCAATGAAGGTTCTTTTTTTTAAGTTTATTTTTGTACAAGTATTATAATAAGTTTGTGGATTTAAACGTATTTAATGTGTTTTAATTGATTGTAATTGTCTGTAAGGTCAGGTTGTCCTGTCTTTAGCTAATAGGAGCCTACCGTGGGCTTCTGTGTCTATTTGGCTTGACTCTAGTGGCCTTTGATAGCTTCCTTGCCTTCTGGGAATTTTGCTAGATATTCAAGTTCTTACCCAGATTGATGTATTATTTTGCCTTCCCACTGGTCTTTCAATAGAAGATGATGTCAAACTTCAGATTTTTACCAATCTGATTAATGAAAGATGGTATCTCAGTGTAGATTTTTTGGTTTGTTTTGCTCTTATAATAAGTGAGGGTGAGCATCTTTTCATGTGGTTAGGGGTCATTTTTTCTTATAAACTCTCAATTCATATCTTTATTAGATGTTTTTATGACTTTTTTTTTAGATTTATTTATTTTTTATTGTTTTGACAGAGAGAAGAGGGAGGGCCTAGCGCAGTCTTCATAGTTGCACATCATCAGTTTTTGACATGGTTTTGTTCCACACAGGTGGGCGGGGGCCGTGTAGGGCTGAACTGGGGATGAGAACTGAACTGGGGGCCTCCTGCCTGGGAAGTACACTCCAGTTCAGCATATGGGTCTCCATGTGCCAGGGCCGGGATTTGATCCTTGGTCCCTGGGGCTGCAAAGCGAGCACTTAACCTGCTGAGCCATCCTGGCTTCCCCTACACGTTATATTTTTTAAAGTGTAGTTGGGCTCTTTCTTCTCTAATTTTAGAAGGCCTGTTTATATTAAGGATATTAACCCTATACTTATGAATAAGTTGCAAATAGTTTTTCATACTTTGTCATTTGCCTTTGTTCGTTTCCTAGACTATTTTTTCCATGTAAATGTCTTTTTCAATTTTTTTTATGTCCTAAAGTTTATCAGTGAGTTTATTGATCCTGGACTTTAAGTCATAGTTAGGAAGATTTTTCTTACTATAAGATTATGGAGGAATTTATTCATTTTATCGAATACTTCTATGACTTTGTCTTTTATATTTAAATCTCTGATTCATTTGAAATTTATTCTGGAGTATGGTAGGAGCAATGGATCTGATCTTATCTTTTTGTGATTTTGATGATTACACAGTTATACTGTGTTTTCTCCACTGATTTGAGATACTGTCATTACCATATACTAAATGGTCACATTATCTATGAAATCTTTATATCTGAGTTATTTCCCAGATTTTATTTTCTGTTCATGTAACAATACCAAAATATATTTTATAGAGGCTCATAGTAGAGATGAATTCTGATAGAACTAGCCTCCCCCTCACCCATAGTCATTGCTCTTGATTTTAAGATTTTTTTCCCTAGTGATTCTTTCTTGTTTATTCTTCCAAATGAACTTTATAATCAACTTGCCTAACTCAAGATGAAAAAAAAAATTGGATGGTATTTTTATTAAGATTGCGTTAGAAATAAAATATCTCATAAAAAATAGATATCTTTAGGATACTGAGCCTTCCTACCTGACAGCATGGTATCAAATTTCACTTGTTCATTCTATTTTATTTCTTTCTGATTGTTTTATAGTTTTCCTCATGTAGATTTTGAGCATTTCTTTTAGGTTTCTGCCTAGATATTTTATTTTTGCTACAGTGAAATGGGTTTTTCTCTCCCATTAAACTTTTTACATAATAATTTTAGTATTTGCTACTTTACTATATTTTCTTATAATTTGGAGTAATTTTCCTATTGATTCTTTTCAACTTTTGTGAGACTATAATATGCAAATAGAGTTTTACCTCTTTCCTTTTAATTCTGATTTGCAATTTTGGGTTGACCACCTAAATAATAAAATAAATAGCTAGAGGACTGTGACACTTGGAAAAGTAGCAGTTGCCCTGAAAAAGTCTGTCCAGGCCTGGTTTAGATGGTTTCTCTTGTCTAATTTCATTAGTTCCAAGAGGGTTGTTGAATAGAGGAAGAGGTAGTGTTATTTTTTTTTGTCTTGTTTTTGAATTTTGCAGGAAAACCTTTGTTTAATATTTCCTCATATAGAACTTTTGTCTCTGTTTTTTGTTTGTTTGTTTGTTTTCTGTCTATTGGTCCCACCTTGAAATTAGATGATAGTCTCTTTTTTCCCCTCCTTTTTCTTCCACTGAATTTATTTTGAAATAACATCCTTCTGTTTTTTTTAATGGTTATCCTGCACAACCATTGTCAGAACATACAGCTCTAATGTGTTACTTTATATATCTAATATACTCTCCCCTATAACTATAATTAGTCTTAGATTTAGCAATAAATATGCAATTAATGTTGTAAAAAATTTTATTTTCTATTTGCTACTAGTGTATAAATATAGTATTAACATTCGTCTCTTGACCTTGTATCCTACAGCCTTTCTAAAATTCATTTATTAGTTTAGGAAGTGTTTATAGTTTCCTTAAGACTTTTTACATAATCATGTCTATTTTATCATAAACAACTATGTCTATTTCATCATAGATATTCCCTATCTTTTATTTCATTACAAGCATATTTTCCTTTAACTCTTTGAGCATCATTATATTAATTGTTTTAAAGTCCTTGTCTGAGAATTCTAACATCTGGGTCATCTCAGGGTTGACATATGTTATCTTTTCACTTGAGAATGGGTCACCTTTTTCTGAGTCCTCTTTTGTTGAATAATTTTGCATTGTACCTTGGACATTGTGACTGTTCTATCATAGAGACTCTGCATCCTGTTATACTTCTCCAAGGAGTGTTTTTCTCAGCAGATAACTAATTTGGTTTAGATTCAGATTGCCAACTATCATGACTTTGTTGGATGGTGGCTTAGATCTTAGTTCAGTTCTTTATGCCATAACTATAATGTGCTTTCAGTTTGGCCTACACATACATGTTTCAGGGCTGAGCCAGAGATTTGAGCTGGGTTTAGAGAGTTTGAGATTCTCCTTTTCTTGATCTCTCATTTCTGGGATCCCTCTTTACATTCTGGAAGCCCTGGTTGTCCTGGATCTTTTATGTGGTATTTTTTCATTTCTTCCCTCCCCTTCATTTCTGTGGTCAGAAAGATGGTGGACTTCCGATCAGAATTTAGGCTATCCCACACCAATGTTGGTGCAACTGTGGTCTTCCTCAGGGCTAAACCATAATAAACAGGAAACTCAGTTCATACCAGTCACTTCCAAGTGTTACTCCCCTCAAAATAGACCTGCCTTTGTTCAGCCTTCAGAGTTCCCAGATAATTTTTTTGTTGTACTTTTCCCTTGGATTTATAGCTGTTGTTTGGTGTAGTAATCACTCACTCCTCCATAGCAGAAGCAGAACTTCTTTTAGTACTTGAAAAGGCCCAAGAGTGTGAAGTTCACGAGGTAATCCAGCTTGAGGCAGGTCCAGCACAGATCATTTTTGGTCATAAGTCTTTCAGCGGTGATTTCTCCATTCTTCTATGGCAAAGCCTGCCTTTTCTGGGTAGAGGCTGGTGGGAGGACTCACTGCGTCTCTGAAGGGGTATGTCCTGGCCCCTGTGTTCCGAGCCTCAGCGTGACCTTTGCTGGCCATGGAGCTAGATAAAATTGGGGCAATGTCAAGGGTCACACCTCCTACCCCTGAGTGTGTAGGTCTGTACTCAGCAAGAATTTTGCAGAGCAGAGATATGTCGAGGCAATAGGAACCAAATCTCTTTAAATCTCCTGTTTGTGAGGATGCCTCTCAGCCTGACAGATGACCACCTTGTCTCCATCAGGTGAACATTGTGTCTACAAAAGTGCAAGGGGTCAAAGATCTGGGAGCTCCATTTCCCGAATTCTGAAAAATGCAAGCACTGGACCCAGCACATAGTCTGCCTTTTGCACGATGTTCGTACTACTTATAATCTCTTTCAAGCCTCACTTCTTTCACAAAGCCTTTTCACATTGTCACTAATCTTATTCTTTTAAAATCTCTGAAAGAATGGAGTGTCTAAGGACTTATAGTCTCCTATGTGGTATTCTAATAATTTCACATGTACATGTCCTGTCTTTTCTACTAGACTATAATAATTTGTATCTACCCAGGAGTGCATAATATAGAACATAATGTCAAAGTAGAGTTGAGTTAAGCTTGAAACTACGAACCAATTTTGATGGCTTAGAGTTCTGGGTTTGTAGCAAAAAGTAATGGCTGTAAATTTCACAGTAGATGGTCTTAAAACCATTCTAAGAACACATCATGAGGGACAGGGCAATTTTACCAATTCAGAGCTCTGAGTATGCAGTGCGGGATATTAGGAGTGAAGCTTTAGAAGAAGTAAGTAAATAATAGACCTGTGTGTCTGAAGATTTGAACTTAAATGGAAGGGCTTAAAGCCAAGATGAGAATTACCAGAAAGTGAACATGGCTATTTCAATAGCTTAGAGATTTACTCAAGTTAAATCTTGGGGAGTGATCCTGACACTTCAATAAAAATGAAAGTTTAACACCAATAAAGTAAGGACACAGCACTGAATAAGAGCATTGCTTGTTCTCATCCTGTACACTAAATGTCAGCTTGGCTTTTTTTTTTTGTACCTAAAATACTCTGAGCCCAAGGAATTTTCTGAGCTGGGTGCCTTCAGATCAGTAACTATAGTTACATTATTCTTATTCTTGTCACAAGTGGTTTTTGGACATTCTGTGTCTATTAATTTGCTTCTTGACCCAACAGGACATACTCTTTATATTGTTTTTCCATGAGTGCTACTGGCTTTGTTTTACTCCATGTCCTTTTTCTCTTAATCAGTCTTGTGAATAAACCTCCCTGATTTCTCCCTCCTCTGAAATCCTAGCACCTATTGTCCTCACTGCTCATACACTTAGGTCGTCCTTTCTGTAATGTTCTAGTTCAACTCAATCACATTACACGTGAGAAAACCAAAGCCCAGAGTGCCAGTCAGTTTCCCAATGTCACACAGTCATCTGATGGCAAAACTATGATGGGAATCTGAGTCTTCACTAACAGATCAGTATGCTTCCATCTACACGGCACTGACTATACTTATAATTATAAACATATAATAATAACAACAGGGAAGCCGGGATGGCTCAGTGGGATAAATGCTCACTTTGCAGCCCTGGGGACCGAGGATCAAATCCCGGCCCCGGCCTGTGAGGACCCATATGCTGAACTGGGGAGTGCCCCCAGCTCAGGTCTCACCGGGGTGAGATCTCAGCCCCGTTCCTGCCCTGTGCAGCCCCTCACCCACCTATGTAATGAAACTATGGAAAAACCGATGATGTGCAACTATGGAGACTGTTCTGGGCCCTCCCCCTTCTCTCTGTCTCTGTATCTCTCTCTCTCTGTCAAAAACAATAAAAATAAATCTTTTAAAAAATAATAACAACAATGACAATGTGATACTTCTGTGTAATGCTTTCTTTCTATTTTTTAAGGCTGAATAATATTCCATTGTATGTATACATCACATTTTCTTTATCCATTTGTAATTTGAAGGATTTTAAAGCAAGCGTGTGACCCCATCTGTGATTCAGAACAATCACTCTTGGGTAAGGTAAACAGATGTCCCGCTTTTGGCGGGACAGTCCCGATTTTTAACAATTTGTCCCGCATCCCGCAGCGTTTTAAAAAAGTCCCGATTTTTGGAAAGAATGCACAACAAGCTAGGGAACGGCGGGAGATAGACCAAATTTTTAATCAAGAACCGCCTCCTCCCCAGTCAATGGTGTCCCGCTTTACCAATGTTAAAATCTGGTCACCTTACTCTTGGGGTGCAGTGTGGTTTTAGAAAGAAGGAGAGGGGACACAGTGGCAGCAAGGAGACCAAGGAGGGGCTGATGCAGTTGTGCAGGCAAATGATTGTGGTCTGGCCTAAGGCATGGAGGAGCGTTTGCATTCTGGAGGCATTCTAGTGGTGGAAGTGGCTGAATTTGGTGAAGTTGACAAGTTATTTGCCCTAACTTTTGAAATCCAGAGTGGCCCAAGTTGATATGCTTTATTTATTACATTTATTTTTAAAAACAGGTCAAGATAATACTGATTTGGTTAGAGGGCTAGCTCCTACGATGAGTAATACTACACCAATATTTGGTCCCTTGAATTGAGCTCAATTTTTAGGTGGGAATACTTATTAGGATTTTCCGTGGCCTGGATAAAAGGTACCAACACTGTCCTTCCTTTGTTATGATTCTGTGCTCACCAGGCAGCTCCAATGACTAATTTGGTCTTGCAGATACACTAATAATAATAATAAGGTATACTGGCTACAGGATTTGAGTACATTACTCAGGCCTCAGAAAGAAGGGTCCCCTGTATAAATTAATAAAGTGGCGTACCAGTTTTTCAGTCTCAGGAAACTTTCATTTAGGTGACTTTTCCCCTGAGGCTGGGTAATTTCAAGGGAACTAACAAAAGGAAGCTTCTGAGCCTGCCCAGTAGATGTCAGATTCTAAATGGAGATGTCCCTGCTGAACTGGGCTAGCCTTGCCAGCCCATTCTTAGACAGCAGCCAGCCTCTTCCCTGGACATATATGAAAATTTCTTGAACTGCCACAGCTCCAAATAATTACAGTCTTCCAAAGAACTACTTAATTGATGACTTAATGTCATTTTCGGCCAAGCTGAAAGTCTTTCACAGGCTGTGTTTGGTACTAATGAGGCCTGAGGCTGACAAGGTCAGATAGAGAACAGATTGAGGGAGACCCTCAGGCAGTCCTAGACAGGTGTGAGACAGACAGAGGGGGTGCCTGGCTTCTAATTCCGTTTAGAGTGGACAAAAAGAAATCTTTGAGTCAATGAGATCCTTTTGTTTTTTTAAAGATTTGTTTTTGTTGTTTTTGAAGGAGAGAGAGACAGAGAGACAGAGACGGAGAGAAGGGGGAGGGTCCAGAGCCGTCTCCATAGTTGCATGTCATTGGTTTTCTACAGAGTTTCATTCCACAGGTGGTCACGGGGCTGTGCAGGGCAGGAACTGGGCCAGGGTCTCCTGCATGGAGCTTGCCCTGAGGGAGAGAGAAGGGGGAGGGCTAAGAGCAGTCTCCATAGTTCTACGTCGTAAGTTTTCAACATAGTTTCATTCCACAGGTGGGTATGAGGCTGCACAGGGCAGAAACTGGGCCAGGGGCCTCCCACATGGGAACAGAACTGGGGCCACACCCCAGTTTAGCATATGGATCTGCATGGGCCGGGGCTGGGATTTGATCCTCAGACCCTAGGGCTGCAAAAGGAGCACTCAACCCTCTGAGCCATCCTGGCATCCCCGTCAATGAGATTCTTAAACTGTTTACCAATTCTCTAGAACGTTTATACTCACCTACATTTAAGATAAGCAGTACATGGGCCTGTACCTATACTGGCAACTGTTGCCACAGTAACACTCTTTGATAAGCTACCCTAAAACTCAGAGGCTTAAAACACGAGTCACTTCTTCTCAAGGAGCAGTAGGGTAGCTGGGGCAGCTTTGCTTCCGGTGGCAGTGGTCAGGCTAGCTCTGCGTATCATGTTCATCCCGTTCCTCCTGGGGCTAGGGGGACAAGCAGGGCCTGTTCTCCTTACAGTGGTGACAGAGGGGCAGAAGGGCAGCCTTAAGAAGCAAACACATATGGGAAAGCTGGGATGGCTCAGTGGGTTGAGCGCTCGCTTTGGGGCCCCGGGGACCAAGGATCAAGTCCCGGCCCTGGCCCACCCGGACCCACATGCTGAACTGGGGTGTGCCCTCAGTTCAGTTCTTGCCGGGACCTATGTGGGAGGCTCCCAGCCCAGTTCCTGCCCTGCGCAGCCCTGTGGAGTGAAACTATATGGAAAGCTAATGTCAGCTATGGACACTGCTCTGGGCCCTCCCCCTTCTCTCTGTCTCTCTCTGTCTCTGTTTCTCTCTGTCAAAAATCAATAAAATAAATCTTTAAAAATAAAGAAGCAAACACATTTCAAACTCCTGCTTGTGTCATGTCTGCTGGCATTCCATTGGCCAAAGCAAGTCACATGGCTGAGACAATGTCAAAGGTTGGGAGGAGTTTCCTGCTTTCTTGTGGGAGGGGCCACCAAGCTGCACAGCAAAGGGCGTGGATATGGAGGGGAGGTAAAGGGCTGAGGACATTTAGGCAGTTTTTCCCAGACCCAGTTTGCAATTCTTGGAAACATGATGCTACTTATGTCCCTGGGAAGGGTTTTTCTGCAAATGAGAACCTTTCAAAAGGGAATGTGGTAACAATTTGCTGGTTCTTCAAAATGTTAAACATAGAATTGCCATATAATCTAGCAATTCCATTTCTGGGTATATGCATATACCCCAAAGAATTAAAACCAGGGCCTCTAAGAGATATTTGTACACCCATGTCTGTAGTAGCACTATTCACATAGCCCAAAGGTGGGAGCAGTCCAAATGTCCATCAACAGCTGAATGGATAAACAAAATGTGGTGTATACATACCATGAAATATTAGTCTTAAAAAGGAAGGACATTCTGACATGCTACAAATGAATGAACCTTGAGCACATATGAGGACTGTCCAGAAAGTATCCAGCCATGCAATTTAAAAAATAAAGGCATTTATGGCTGGATTTTTCTGGACAGCCCTTGTATGCTAAGTGAAATAAGCCAGGCACAAAGGACAAATATTGATGACTCCAGTATATGAGTAGTTAGCTTCATAGATACAGGAAGTAGAATAGAGGTTACTAGGAACTAGGGGAGGAGAGGATGGGGAGTTATTATTTAAGGGTGCAGAGTTTTCATTGGGAAAGATGAACAAGTTCTGGAGCTGGATGGTTTTGTGATGGCTGCACAACAGTGTAGATTTAAAAGTGGATCAAAATTGCAAGCACACTCTATTCATTTGCATCTGATTTTTCTCATTCTTTTGATTGATTCATAGAGATTGCCTATTCGGGGTTGGAGGAGAAAGTTTACAGTAGAGATGGAGGAGATGAAAGAGGATAAAAGTATGGAGATTTGGCAAATAATTCTGATTTCTATCTTAACTTACCATTCAGGTGACCCTAAGCCTTGAGCTGGGTCCTTATTGTCCTATACCGTATGTTGAATTACCAAGCTAAAGGGTTTCTCCTATATGTAAAAAACCATTTGGGACCCCTAGAAACCAAGAATCATAGAACCATAAGCTGCTGAGGCTGAGGAAAGCTAGAGCCTCCAGGCTGGTTTATGACTAAACTGAGACAAGAATCTAAGCTCCCATTGACCACTCAATACAGTGAGGTTCCCTGTTCCCATCAGTGACCTGAGCCCCACCATGTTGCTCCACTGATTACATGCAGTTATTTCCTTCTTCACTCTTTTAGGTTGTCAAAGTCAGAAGAGTCTGGCCTTTACTTCCCAATAGGCTCCCAGCTCTGTTTGTCTTGTTAGACTTATTAGAGGAAATCAGACATTAGCATATGATGTGGACTGAAGTACTTTATTTGACAACCTAATTTGGGCAGTTTCCCATAGACAAGGGCTGTCCAGAAGCATCCAGCCATGGAACCATTCTCATTATTTTGACAACGGCTGGATTTTTTTTCTGGACAGCCTTTGTAAAGGGGGTCCCAAAATTCACGCAAGATATGAATTTTGCGTCATTTGTGCAATAAAGTGTTGGCAATGAAAACAAAGGACAACGTGACAGCTGACAGTTCAGGGTTATTAAAAATGGAGCACTACACAAAAGAACAACGCGTTTTCATTGTTGAGCAATGAAAATTTACAATTTTTAATTATAAACCTGTGTTTTTTTAATCAAAATTACTTCTTGCATGAATTTTGGGACACCCTTATATAGATGGGACGATGTCTGAGGCTAAATTCCCTGCAATGTCCTTTTGCTCCAAATCTCAACCACTTTGAGTGGCCTCCTGGAAAGGGCTGCAGAATGGGACGGTGACACCATTGTTGAAGCCCTGTCCCGACTGAGTCCTTCAATTTTGTTCTCTTGGAACTTTCTATGGATTTAGTAATATGGTTTCCCCCACCTATTTTGGGGTGGTCGTCTTTCTTGCATAGGGGAAATAGGGTGGGTCTATATGATCTTGGCTGCCCGGGACCCTAGTTAGTCTGTGACTCTGCCAGGGTAACCCATATGTTGAGGTCAATTTGCAATACCCTCCTTCCAAGGTAAAGCCAGAGCCTTGGGCAGGTTCGACTCTACTGCAGTGTAGTTGACTTGAAACGAACTAAACACTGATGGTGATGAAATGCAGACAGGGCAAGCCAGTGAGCATGTAGAAGTAAGTAAGCTGCATCTGTTGAATGGTGAACCCCAAGAGTTCAATTACCCCAGTTTGCTCTAAAGACAGTAACCATGGAAACCGCATAATCTAAAGCATCACTAGTCTCCAAGCAAAATACACATGCACAAACACAGGTGCTCGCATCCACATCCCAGCAGGGCAGTGTGCAGGTGTGCATGTGGCCATGTCTTGCTGATTGTGTGTGTGGGGTGTGATGCCTTGACAGCCTGTGTGTGTGTATGTGTCTATCAAATGAAGTTAGCCTGGGCGTTCGCTGCCACATGCTTTCCGCTGCTACTCTCAGGGGTGGTGGAAGAGCGTAGGTTCACCCTCATGTTTGGGTGCCGCACTTGTTGCTGCTCAGAGCATGTGGGAGAGGACACGCGTTTGCATTTAGGAGGGTGATGTGGTGGCATGGTTTGGGCAGCCAGGAGGTTTTTAGCTTATTTTTCCCAATCAGGTTCAGAACAGGACTTGGAGTTTTCCCCAGCTGGGAGGTATCCTTCCCTTGGGATGGGGAAGCTCATCTTGAGCTTCTCCAACAACCTAGTATAAAATGCAAATTCAGGTCTGGGGGTGTCATTTTCTTTTCTACGTTTCTGCTGTAAACCTTTTCCTTATTCTGGAGCTTGGCCGGCCTGCTTGTGGCATGAGGAATATGAGAACATGGCACTTGGGGAGGCGGTGGTGGGGACAACTCATGGAAGTCTGCTGATGAAATGTGTCACTCAGTATGAGCATTATATCAAGAAGATGGCGTGTCACTTGGCAGATCTTCAAGGGGAAGGCAGCTCCATCTGGATTGAGAATTCTTTGGAGGGGGAGCTATATAAGAGCTGGGGCTTCAGAGAGACATGCCTGGGCTTCTGAGTCATGAATGGAGACTGGGCAATGTCTGGCCCTGTGCTTGGGGCTGTCCCTACTTAACGGGAGCTCTGTGCACACAAGTGTGAAGGCTTGTGTGTGTTCAGCTCCATCCTTCCCCCTTTATGCGATGTGTGAATGAAAAGGGAATTCATTAGGGAGCACTGGGAAGAAACCCCGGTCTTCTGAATTCTTGCCTGTCATTCATATTTACAGCAAAGGTTTCCAGAATGAATGGCTAGGTCTTGTCTGTCCATCAAAAGATGACAATCAAAAGATTATTGTTTTTTAAAGCAGCTGCTTCCTGGATGACACAAATCCATGTTGATGGCTCCCAGCAGGGCTCAGAAACGCTGCCCACATACTGCCTGGCTCCTCAGTCGATGGCCTATGTGGCCCTATGACAGCACCATCCCAGCCTCCTTCTGCCTTGTTATGGCCCTGCTCCCAGAAGGAAGGAGTCAGGCTAAGTGGCTGCCAGCTATTTGATGCCAGGCACTTACTTGCATGAGGTTCTGACACCTTGGAGGGAACTCCCGTCACTGCCTGGGCCTTTCAAGTTTGCCCACATGGTGCCAAAGCAGCCCAGAGGTGGGCAGAAGGGGACGACCATGCAGCGTTGTCCACTTTCCCCATGGCTGCTGGAGCCCTTCCTCAGTTTCTCCAGGAGTTATTTTCCTTCTGGAGTGTCCCCACCAAAATGTCAGAAAGAGCCCCTGGACCTTGGCTGACAACCTCATGAAAACAGGCTGGGGAGACACTCTCCATGGTAGTTCAGGGGAGGCTGAGCCACGGATGGGCTCCTGGCTGACTGCCCAGTCCTCGCCCCTCTGGGGAGTGTCTTGAGTCTTTAACAAGCAGTGATTCAGAAACCCGGGGTTTGAGGTGATTTATCTTTTCATTCAACCACGACTTAAGTGCCTCCCAAATGGCAGTGGCTGGGGACACAGCAAGGAAGGAGGCATTATTTGTGCCTTTAGTGAGCTCACATGCCATTTGAGGTGCCAACAAACAGTACAGTGAGATAAGGTGCAATAGGGGTCCATCCAGGGCACCATGGGAGCTGATAGGAGGCTGGGAATTCATCCTAGAGCAACTGGTGTTTGACCTGTAACCAGAAGGATGAGGCGGGTTATCTGGGTGAAGGGAGGTGATGATGGGACAATTTCCAGCAAGGGGGAATGGTAACATCTGATGGCAAATGGTGAGTGTGTGTGTGTGTGTGTGTGTG
>PVKE010007224.1:0-51450 GCA_004027555.1 Craseonycteris thonglongyai | reverse complement strand
GGGAAGCCGGGATGGCTCAGTGGGTTAAGCGCTCACTTTGCAGCGCCAGGGACCAGGGATCGAATCCCGGCCCCGGCCCGTGCGGAACCATATGCTGAACTGGGAGCTCCCCCAGTTCAGTTCTCTCTCTGTCTCTGTCTCTGTATCTCTCTCTCTGTCAAAAATAAAAATAAATAAATAAAATATATTAAAAAAAAAAAAAAGAATCCCAGAAGGGGCTTTGCCACGTGCATCTCTGCCTCAGAGGCGGCCTGCTGCCGATGGAGCAGCTCACCGTTTGTTTGCTACTTTACCATCTCCTGAGCTGTTCCAGGACTTGATACAAACATCTGGCTTTTCCTGCAGCCATATCTGCACAGGAGCCCAGTCCAGTCCTTCTGAGGTTGCATTAGAAGGCTCAGCCAGTCTCCCACCGACACCATGTACAGTTGTACAGGTTGTGGGCTGCACAAGGGGGTCTGGCTGAGGGTGCATGTGGGAACTGACATTCAGCCTGCCTTGGTACTAATCTTGCTCATGTTGGGGCAAGGTGTGTCTGCCGACAGGGGGTGTCCTTTTTTAATAAGCCCAAGGATGCTGCATGAGTGGGAAGGCCCCTGGCTCCCCTCCCCCGTGTCCTGTCCTGGGACAGGGCCCTGGGGGCAGCACTGGAGGGGATGAACTCTGTAAGGCTCTCCCAGCCGAGAAAGCTAGGTTTGTGAGCTGCGGTGAGTATCTGGTGAGCGGAGCCAGCTCTGGGACCGAGGCTGTTCCGGGCTGTGCAAAGGGACTGTGTGAGGATTAGTGAGAGGAAATGAAAATTGGGGATGGCCCTCAGGGGAATTGACTGCAGATGATGTCAGAGAGCAGGCTGCCTCCCGGAGAGCAAGGGACCTGAACGCACAGGCTACAGAGATGGGGCGGGGACCGGGAGGTGTGCAGAGGAGGGGGTGATCTGCACTGTCCCCAGCAGCTAAGCAGGTAGGCACCCTCAAAGCCCAGGCCCCAGTCAGCGCCTCTGGTTTTCTGACCCCGAGCCGCCTCCTAGCTCTCCTGGTACTTGGGGAGCTGAGGGGGCACATTCCCATGCAGGGCCTCCAAGGCCTTGAGCTGGGAGGGCAGAGTGGAGGCAGTCATCCGAGCTGGGGGATAGGGTCTCCCACCTGGTGGCACATTTCACAGCTTGCCAAAGGACTTGCTCTAGCAGACATGCTCGCTATAGATTCTCTCAGCCAAGTGGGTACCCTTATTCCCATTTTACAAGTGGGGAAACTGAGGCTCAGAGATACGCCATGGCCTAGCTAAGGCCACTCAACTGGCAAGTTGCAGTACCTGTATTTGAACGCCGCTCTGCTTGGCTCTGAAACCCAGGCTTTTACCACCCCACCCACTGCCATTGTGAGTAAGAGCTGAGGGCCCAGTGTTGGTCTGTTAATGGTTTAAAAAACTCAAGGGGAAGCCGGGATGGCTCAGTGGGTTAAGCGCTCACTTTGCAGCCCCGAGGACCGAGGATCAAATCCTGGCCCTGGCCCGTGTGGACCCATGTGCTGAACTGGGGAGTGCTTCCCATGTGGGAGGCCCCCAGTTTGGTTCTTGTGCCTCCCCCTGGTTTGGCCCCCTGGCTAGAGGGGGCGTGCCTCCCATGCAGGAGGCCCCCACCCACCTGTGTGGCCTGAAGCCATGTCGAGAGCTGATAGTGTGCAACTGTGGAGACTGTTCTGGGCCCTCCCCCTTCTCTCTGTCTCTCTCTGTCTCTGTCAAAAACAATAAAATAAATCTAAAAAACAAACAAAAACAGAAACACCTAAGCTTTTTGTTTTGGAATGATCAGCTCCACTCTCCACATGAGGCAAACAGGTCACACACAGCTAATAAGTGTCAGAGCTGTCAATGATGGCTTTGGAGTGGGCCGGGGTGGGGAGGGTGTTTTGAGAGAAAGGAGGAGAAAATGCATGTGGGTATGCGTGTGCGTGCGTATATGGGGCAAGGGGCCAGGGTGCATCACGGAGCACCCACACCAGCTGGGCAGACGCAGGGAGATGGGAGGGCCCAGAAGGAAGTGGCTTTGTGATGGGCCGGAAGGGGAGCAGGTAGAAAGTGCATCTGCTGGCGTGGCTACAAGGTCATGTCATGAACAAGGGCAGGCTCCGGGTGTGGAGATTGTCCCCTGAGTTCCAAAATAGCGCTGCCTTCTTTGTCAGGGAGGCTGGGCTTTCCCTCCCAGGTTCTGCCCCTTCTTGCACCCTGCCCTCTAGGGAGGCTCTACCTGTGCCCAGGTCCCCTGATCCCTAGTCCCAGTGACACAGGCTGGGTGCCCGCGTGCCCAGTTGCATCCCCAGCCCACACAGGTAATTCACCTCCGCTTCCCTTCTCCACCCCCAGCCCCAGATATGCGGCCTTCCCAGCAGCCACTGGCCAGCTCACCCCGCCCATATCGGCGGCCAGCTGCGGCCCCTCAAATCCCAGAGAAGACAGAACTAATAAAGGACAGTCTCCGAGTCCCAGCTCCCTACCCCAATTTCTTCCTGCCACAGCTGCCCCATAAAACCGAGGGGAGAGATACAAAGGGAGCAAGTGAGAGAGGAGACAGAGTTTCCATCTGAGGAGGGGAGTGAAAGGTGGGGATGTGCGGCTGGGACCAGAGCGGGCCGAGGCTGGGCCTGGGCAGAAAGGGGACTCCCTATTCTCAGCCACTTTAGCTTGGACACCAGCTCGCAAGGAAGGGAGAAGGGTCACGATGGGTCTGACACAGCACAGTGAATACGTCAAAGGGAGTAGACGTGGTGTGGCACCCAGGGTAGGGAGTCCCCAGGACAGCTTTCCTGCCATCCCTTCCTGTCCCTTCCTTTCACTGAGTCCTTGCGGGGTCCAGGAGCCCAGGCCCCCAAGCCTAGCTCCATGCCAACCCAGATGGGCGCCCGGCTGCTCCTTCACTCTTCTCTCCAGCCCCAGGGACCCCCAGCTGCGGAATGGGCTCCACCACACCGCCTGCACGTCTATGAGGGAGCACAGGTGGTGCTGTTGGCTGTACTCTGGGGGAAGCCCCTGGTTTCTGGCCTCTGAGGCCTGGCAGAGCCCTCAGGAGAAGGGCAGGGCCTTGCAGGGGTGTGTGCCAGGTGCTCTGGGATGGGCAGGGTCTGAACTCTGCAGAAGATCCACCCTTTCCCCTTCTGCCCAGGAGAAGGAAGTGGGCACCTCTGAGGCTGGGAAGCCTCCCTCCCCACTCCTGGGATTCCTGGTATCGCAGCCATCCATTCATTCAATCCAACCATTATGTGTTGAGGACGTGCTATGTGGCAGCTGCTGCTAGAGACACTGGGGATCGAGCGGTGAACAAAACGGGAGAACCGCTGCCCTCACGGAGCGGACACGATGGACAATAAGCAAGTTCTCTTCTGTATTTTAGTGTATGTGCTGCCGAGGGAGCACACGTTCTCGTCCATCAGTTGGAGTTGGAAGGATGAGGGCAGGAAGTATGGCCAGGGGTGTCTGGGCCATGCCAGGACTTTCCTCCCTGGCATGTCTTTCACAGCAGCTCCTTTGTCAGCCTGAGGCCCGTAGGGGTTGGGTTCAGAATTTAAGGGTAGGGCACAATGACCGATCCCTGGTGCCTGGTCCTGGCATGGGAACACCCTCCTAGCCTTGCCCACTGAGCTCAGCCCCCCGGTGAGGGCAGCCTGAACTGGCCCTGGTGAAGGCTCCGTGGCTGAGGCTGAGGGGCTGCGCTGCTGGGCTCTAATTCCCCCTCTGCCACCTACTTCCTGGCAGACAATGGGCATGAGGTTAATTACCACTTTCCTGGGTTCTCAGGAAGGTGGCAAATGTGATGTCTAAGAGATACTTCGGGAACTACAAAGCTCTCTGCAGATACTAGAATTGAGTCCTGTCTGTCTTTGCGTTGCCCTGGGGTCTGGCTCCATGTGGGACCCAAGTGTTTGTTGACAAAGCCGTCTCCTTAGAGAGCACCTCCCAGCTCCTCTGCCGGGTGCCCCCCACCCCTCGTTCCAGGAGCAGAGCTGGGGTGTGACAGTCCAGCCTGGTTGGCCTTTGCTCAGCAACTTCTACCCTTGCTCTAGATCTGTCCTTGACTTGTGTGTCCCAGCGCAAGTCCTCTGACTTCTTGGGACTCAGGGCTCTTCTCTGCTTCCCAGAGGTTTCTCATGACTATCAGCTCAGATGCAGTCAGAGCCATCAGCCAGTGGTAAAGTGGGGAGCGGATGGCACCAACTCCCAGCCCCACAGGGCTGGTGGGGTGCCAGGACTGTTCCTCCCTCCCAGCCACCCCCAGGTTAATCAGGAGGTTTATTCCCGGGCCCTGACTCAGGAAGGGCCTCACATGGGGGTTGGGGACTTACTCTGTAGAGTCAGGCCCAGTGCCACCAGTCCTCACCCCTGCCCCCACTCGACCTGGCCCCCAGCAGGAGGCTAGCAGTGTGAAAATCATCGCTTGAGGCTATGCCGCCTATCCTGAGTGCCCCTGCTCATTCCAGGGAGGGTGAGGTGAAGCTCATCCTGAGACAGAGACAGAGAGAGAGAGAGACAGTCCAGACAGGGTGCCCGATGCGGAGGCCGGGGAAGAGGAGCCCCCAGCTACTGAGAGACGGGACAGGGGGAGAAAGGGACAGTCTTCCCCCTGCCCTAGCATCCAAGAGCTGGGTCAGCAGGGTACAGGAACAAGGTGGGGGCTGGCATGGGTTCCAAGACTGGGCCAGCTAGGAAGGCTCACACAGTCCCCTCGTCCTGCTGTGTGACTGGAGTGGGGACCCACAGAGATGACGGAGCCCCTGCCTGGCTATTGGGATGGAAGAGAAGAGCCCATCACCCCATGAAGCCCCTCTTCAACGTGCTTGGGGCGTCCTTGTCGCCACGCCAACTTGCAGGCCTGCCCTCCACTCCCACAGTGCGCAGGCCTTGTCCTGGGAGGTGGGCGGGTCCTGCTCACAGCACTCTCGCTTTCCACATTGACCAACTGAGGCCACACAGACGTCCCTGCCACATCCTCCCGTTTCTCTTAAATGCTTAAAAAGCATTTCGGGCTGATCCTGAGGGCCACACCCAGTGCCTGCTTGCATCCTGGCGGCTTTGTCTGAGGCTAAGGATGCCAGTTTCTCCACCTTTGTTCTTGATCTCCCTTGAGAGACCCAAAGGAAAGATAAGTTGGCTCCATAGCAAACACGGGGAAATGTGATATCCACAAGCCTGATGGCAGAGGTGAGGCATGTGAGACTCAGAGCCTGGGTGACCACAGTCACAGGGTGAGTGGCGGTTCGGCCATGATCCTTTGTGCATGAGGTTCCAAAGCATCTGCTGATTTTCCTGCTTGGTTTGCTTCTTTCAGTCTTTCTCCTTTTGGGGTTTTGGGGGCAGGGAGGGGGGTGGTACAACAAATACATTTCACTGTAGAATGTCTGAATACCACAGAAGAATATTACCAGGAAAATACCACCTATAACCCCACTCACCAGGAAAACCACTCTTAACTTTTTGGTATCTTTCTTTCTAGTCGTTTTCTCTTCCCTTTGTACACACATACTCCTTTTTGCATAAGAGCTCACACTGGCCATTCTGTTTTGGTTTTATTTGTGGTAAAAATCATTTAACTGAGACCTACTATCTTAACAAAATTTTAGGCACGATGTTACATAGCAGGTCTCTAGAACTTCTCTACCGTGCATGACTGAGACTCTACAGCCCCTCCCCCAGGCCTTAGCAACCAGCATTCTACTTTCTGTTTCTAAGAGTGTGACTATTTCAGATACATCATACAAGCGGAATCATGCAGTGTTTGTCTTTCTATGACTGACTTATTTCACTCAGCATACTGTGCTTCAGGTTCATCCCCATTGTTACAAATGGCAGGGTGTTCTTATTCTTAAAGGCTGAGTAACAATCCTGTGTGTGTGTGTGTGTGTGTGTGTGTGTGTGTGTGTGTGTGACATTTTCTTTGTCCATTGATGAAGTCTTAGGTCATTTTCACATCTTGGCTATTGTGAATCATGCTATAGTGAACGTGGGGGTGCCAATAGCTCTTTAAGATTCAGATTTGAATTCTGAATAACTCCACAGAAGTGGAATTGCTGAATCATATTAAAATTTTTGAGGAACCTCCATACTGTTTTCCATAGTGGCTGCATCAATTTGCAATCCCACCAACAGTGCACAAGGGTGCCCTTTTCTTTACATCCTCACCAACACTCATTTGTTGGTTTATTGGTGATGGCCATTCTAACAGGAGTGAGGTAGTATGTCATTGTGGTTTTTATTTGCATTCCCTTGATGATTAGTAATGTTGAGCATCTTTTCATGTACCTGTGAGCCATCTGTATGTCCTCTTTTGGCCATTGTGTTTTGTATAATGAATTACCCAAATATCACTGAACCATAAGCATTTCCCCATATCATTGAATATTCTTTTATCTTAAAGATTGACTTTATTGTTTTTGACAGAGAGACACAGAGAGAGAGACAGACAGAGTGAAGGGAGAGGGCGCAGAACAGTCTCCATAGTTGTACGTCATCAGTGTTTGACATGATTTCATTCCAAACAGGTGGGTGGAGGGCTATGCAGGGCAGGAACTGGGCGGGGGCCTCCCGCATGGGCGGCACATCCTCTTGAGCCAGGGGCCAAACCGGGGGCCTCCCATATGGGAAGCTCACCCCATCAAGAACCAAACTGGGGCCACACCCCAGTTCAGCATATGGGTCCACACAGGCCGGGGCCGGGATTTGATCCTCAGACCCCGGGGCTGCAAAGTGAGTGCTTAACCTGCTGAGCCATCCCGGCTTCCCCTGAATATTCTTTACACTGCCCCTTGTGTCACCCCGAAGGCAGGGATCTGAGCTTGGAGAGCCTCTAGGTTCTGCAGGGCTCTGTCAGTGCCATGGCCTGGCAGGAGTAGAGGTGGAAATAAACCCAGGAGAGGCCCTTGGAGCAGTAAGGGCTGAGAGCGTACACTTTGGCAATAGACAGCCTGATGTTCAAGTCCAGATTTTGTTACTTCTGGGCTGCTTGGCTTTGGGCCCGTCAGTTCTTCTCTGAGCCCTGCACCCCCATCTGTAAAATGGGGATACGAGTGGAATCTATTTCATGGCCCTCTTGTGTAGTCTCCCTGAGCATGCCAGGACCTAAACCACAGGAAGTCCCCCGTGGACATCTGCTATTACTATTGTGGGATTGTCAGGAGGCCTTGCAAGTTCCTTCTCTTCTGTCTGGCCTCAGTTTCTTCATCTGCACTGTGGGGGATGGTATAGATGTCCCCCTTCAGCTTCGATGGTCTTGAGGTCTCCGTGAGGTGAGGTCTCTATCAGATGTTAGCTACCCAGGAGCCAGGTAGTTGTCCTCGGACTTCTCCAGCAGAACCCTCCCCCCTGAGGCTGAGGACCACGCAGGCTCTCACGTGGCCCTGGCATGGTGGGGCCTCTGGCCAGAGTCGGCCTAGGCTGGGCTGCACTGCTGCCGAAGGCCCTTGTGTGGGCCTGGGTTGCATCCATCAACACCCTGGAGAATGTAAGCATTTGATTTTTGGCGCCTTTTGGGAGAGTCGAAGGGAGGGAGAGGTTCGGTCCTGGGAGGCTGGGATTGGGCAGAGCGGAGCTCACCTTGTTCCAGCTCAGAGCCAGCTGCCCGATTTGGCTATATAAAGACAGAATCAGCATCTAATATGAGGCTTCTGCCAGTCTTTGAGACGGGCTCTCTTCTTGCATACAGGGCGAACTCGACCATGGGAAGGCCTGATAATATTGAATCCAGCTGCTCACATTGTGCACATGGAGACACTGAGGTCAGGAGGACAGAAAGGATTGGGCCATGCCACTTATCTCTTCCACGTTACTGGGTAGGGTGTGAAGATCAGCTCTGTCCCTGCTTCTCTGGGGATTATGGGTGAGCAGAAGCAGACGATTCATGGGCTACAGGTTAGATAAGCAGATGAACTTCCCAGACAGGCGCTAAGCTCATCTGACCTTAGTGCCAGCGTGGAAAGAAACCATGAGAGGTCATTCTAAGCCGAGGGTCAGAAAACTATTTTTAGCCACAGAAACTACGTAGCCTGTGGCCTCGGGGGGGTGCCCAACCCCTACACCCTCCCCCAGCAGCACCCACAGACACATCTGCAAAGAGCCCTGGAGCTGAGCTCACACAGGAGTGGCCACCTTGAGGTCCAATGAGGAGGCACCGATTTTCCCATTTTGGTGCCCTTCCCAGGACACACACTGCCCTACCAGTTAGTTGTCTTTGGCCTGCTTCCTGCCAACACTCATGCTCTCTGGGGACTCCAGCTTACAGTTTCTTTAGCATCTCTACTCACCTCTCTGTAGATGTCACATCAGGGGCTCAGCTCTGTGTTGTCTGCCTAAGTCTGTGTGGACCAAGGGGTACTTGGCCCAGGGTGGGGGTGAGCATGGATAGAGCAGCTGGCAGAGCCAAGGCCCAGAGCCCTGACAACTGTGGCCATCTGCCTCCTGACCGATGCCCAGTAGCAGTGACCTGTGGCCTGCAACCCCTATGTGCCCAGGAGTTGCCCAGAGGATGCACTAGAAGGGGAGAGGCCAGTCCATGCAGCCCCACACCCATGGCCCACAGCCCCTTCTGAAGTGCAAGGAGGCCAACAGTGGCTGGCCCCTCTCTGTGTACGATACAGCAGAAGAAGATAAGGTTCCTGCACTGAACACCTATTATGTGCCAGGCGTTAGGCCAGGGGCTTTTCCTACATGACTTTGTGTTCCCTATTTTGCTGTGTCTAACGTACACTTTTATTGCCCAAATCTGTGAGGGGGAAATAAGAACAAGCATTATCCATGGGTAGTGCTAATTCCATCTCTATATACATGTTTTTAGTGCTTTTATTGATGCTTATGAGTTAACAGTGTCACTCTAGAAATCAATAATTAAAACATTAAAATGGAAGATTTTTTTCTCTGAAAGTTTGGGACAAAAATGTGGGTGTCCATTATTTATGGCAAAGGAGGATACTCCTCAAACAACCAACCCCAAGAAGCAGGCATGACTGTCCCCATTTTACAGCAGAAGTTAACTAGCACCCAGCAAGGTTGTGCCACTCCCTTAAAGGCATACAGCATACAAGAGGCTGGACTGGGACAAAGCCTAGCTAGGCTGGCTTCACCCCAGAGCTGGTGTTCTGTCCGTGTCCCCTATGAGTCTCTCAGAGAGATTTAGACAGCTGCTGGACATGGGGTAGGGCAGGGAAAAAAGAGGGCCGAGGTTGGGCACCCCCCCCCCCCTGGTCTGGGCCCCTGGAACACTGGGCTAGCTCTGAGCCGGCCTCTCCCTTCTCTCTCAGCTCTCAGACCCTGTAGGCAGCTTGGAGGACAGGGTCTGGGAGGGGCCAAAAGGGGTGGGGGTGGGGGGCAGGAGATAGGGCCGGGGGATGCAAAAGGCTGCCCCCAGCCCCAGGAACGCCCAGCTTGGCCCCCTGCCAGTGGGGCGGCTCCAGAGAGACCTTCTGGGAATAGAAAGAAATTCATTAGCGGATGTGCAAGTCCCAAACCGATTAGCGATTTATACTCAGGGCTCAAACAGCAGGTGGCTTAGGTTTATTATCTGACTTAGCCCAAAGGCCACCCAGTTCCACCCCTCCCTCCTACTTTTCCTTCTTCCTGTGATGGTCAGGAATGGATCCTCAGCCCACTTCTCCTGGGCCCTTTCGTTAATCCCCACAGCATAGGCCGGTTCCCAGGATGGGATGGCAGCAGCGGAGACTGCCAGGTGGCAGTGTGCTGGGATTAGCTCCCAAACGGCAGCTTTCTAATCTGAGCTTTGTCCATTCAGGGAGTGAAGAGGACTTCCTTTTCGTTTTGGGGCAGAGCAGGAGGAAAGAGAGGGGGGTACCGCAGCAGGAAAGATGAAGGATAGATACGAAGGGTCACTTCCCGAGTGCTTGCGCTTTGGTTCCTGGGCTGGGATAAATGCACTTCTTGGCTGTGGGAAAGGGGGACTGGATGAAAATGACACAGGCTGGGCCTGGGGCCAATGGGAAGTTCCTCACAGAAGATGCCACTTAAAAGTGTTATTAAACCCTCAGGACTTTTAAATCGGAGAACAAGGTAACTACGAACACCCTTTAAAGTGTTATTGAGAGTTCCCAAGGGAGCTCTGTGTCTTTCACTCCCCTCTGCCTTGGGATGGAGACGTGGAGCCCCCAGTACCGCCCCCACCCCACCCCCACACTGTGTCTCTGCTCATGGCCACCATCCTCTCTTCTCAGTGCTGCAGCCTAGCCCGCCCCCACACCTCGTGCTCCGAGCCAAGGGACCAGCATGGATTTCTGAAATTCTCTGTCGTGGGTCTGTCTGTCTCAGTGGGGTTCTACCCCCGTTTCTGGGGGGATAGAGCGTGTGGTGGCCTGGAGCTCCCACCTCAAAATCAGCAGCCTTAATGTTGGACTGGGACTATTCCTAGGTGCCATTAGGATATGAGGTGACTTAACTCCCTCCCCCCCCTCCCACACACACCATCCTGGGAGTCGCCCACCCCCAGTGCTGAGCTCTGAGCTTAGAGATACAGGTGGAAAATTCACTCACCCAGCCCTTGCCCAGTTCTGAACGTTACTTCCCCCTTCTCCTTTTGGTCACTGGGTCAGGGCCAGAGACTACAAAGTCCACCACTTGGATTACTGCTTCAGTGGGGGTTCTACCTTCAGGAAGTTCTTCCTTGTGTCTGACCTGAAGCCTTCATGCTGTAACTCTGGGTTTTTTTTCTGGTTCTGTCCAGAGAATCAGGAGGACTTTGCTTGTTGAAGACCATACTGTGAGTGGAGTCTGGAAGACTGGGAGGCATCGGCTGGGCCAGGAAGCCTGAAGGGGCCCAGAGTCTAGCCCCTCCCTCATGGCTGCACTTGAGGCTCCTGCCCCAGTCCCCTGGCAAAAGGCATCATGGGGCAATGGAAAGAGCTCAGTGCCGCTACTTTCTAGCTGTGTGACCTCCAATGGAGCCCATCTTAGTCTTGTCACTCACCGTTTCTCCCGGTACCTGCCTGCTAGTCAGTTCTTCAGCCAAGCGTTTTGCGCTCATCCCAGAGGGAGGCAGTGCTGGGGGTGGGGGCCGGCACCGACAGGAACGTGTCGGAAGTGGCCAGGCCCTACCCTTCAGGGGCTCCCAGCCTATAGTCCTTCTGGGCCTCACCTCCTCCATAAACAACCTGGGCTGGGGGTGGGGGGTGGGGGTGCTTCCAACCCAGCTGAGTTGAGTAATTAAAATCTCTCCTCTTCCCCTGACAGATGACCTCCAGGGTCCGTTCCAGCCCTCTGATTCTCTGACTCCAGCTGGGGAGATCCAATTAACCCTTGTTATGCTTGGCTAGGCTTCTCGAGCTGTGGAGTGGGAAGGGGTGGGGATGCACACACCAGCAAGCTTGGTCCTGCTCCTCCCCTCCCCTCCCCTCCCCTGCCCTGCCTCTGTGCCAGGGCAGGGCTTACAGAGCTTGTGTCCTGAAGTCAGTGTCTGAGCAAGGACAGGACTACTGGGCCACGAGTCTCTCTAGCTGAGTGAGGCCTGTGGGCTAGGTGTAGACCAGCTATGGCTGAGGTGGGGGCTTTGGGAGCAAGATCACTGACCAGTAAACGGGCCATCTAGTAGCTTAGCCTCTTGGGTCACGTCTCCTCCACCTGGTGCCAGGGAAAGGCACTGCCCTCCTGGGGGTACATCCTGCTCATTCTCCACGGGGGTGAGCTTTGGGTGAGGGTTGGACGCTACTCAGGGTGGCGGTGGAGCCATAGACATGTCGATGGTCAGAGCTGATGTGGGCCTTCGAGGCTGCCATAAACAGGCACCTTATGGGCCACTTAAGACCCTCCAAGTGTTTTCTTTGGCTCACACACTGCCTACATTAAAAAGGAATTAGCTGCCATCATTTAAAATTCGGGAGATTTTTACATAAAAATCCAGATTTATAACTTCTAAAAACTCCAAAGCTCTAGTAACACCAGGCCCATAGTTTCACGAGGTACTAAGCTGGAGCTGAGTGGCAGCTGTCCCCTCAGCCAGGACATGCACTCTGCTTGTCTATGTCCCCACTTGCCTGAGTCTGCCCTTTATTGGGGTAAACGGGGAGACTGAGGTCCAGAGAGAAAGGAGGCCACTTGCCCAAGGTCACCCAGCCAGAGTGGGGAACCGAGCCAAGATTAGGACCCAGGCCAGCCCCAGAGCTCTGCAGAGGCCACAAGGGTGGCTACTGCCACCCCCTCTATTGCCGAGGCCTGGTGGCCTCAGCGGCCAGGCTTTGTCTGGGTGCCTTCCTGCACAAGCTCTTCAGCCGCCCGGGGCCGCAGCCCTGGCCCAGGCCCCCTTCGGGTGAGAGCAGAGGCGCGGCGGGGCCTCCGCAGCCTGGCCCCATCTCCCGCAGCTCTGAACAAGAATCTCATTAAGTGCAGGGGGCGGCCGCCGCCGGGCCTGGGGCGGCCTGACCACAGAGTGGCTTCCTTCTGCAAACAGCCTGGCTGGGGCCGGGCCAGCCGTGCGTGGGCACTGAAGCTGCCCCAATCCAGCCCACAGCTTGGCCTCTCGGGCTGCCCTTGCTTCCTCCAACCCCCCTAAGCCTGCCTTTCTGACCACCCCAGCCCTGTTTTTGTCTCCCCACTCTTCCTCCCACCCCATCCCCTTTATACCTCTCTCCCCTCTGCCCCCCCCCCTTTGTCCTCTCAGCCTGGCTCTGTTTCTCTCTTTCTGTGTTGGTTTCATCATCATCTCCTGTTCAGCCCCCCATTCTTTTTCGGGGTCTGGTTTCTCATCCCAGCCCTGGAGTCCTGCCTGCTTTCCTCTGTCCCGATCTGGCAACATCACCATCGTCCTGCCCCAGGGGAGGGTCCCGTGAGCTCTGGTCTCCCAGCCTCGGTCTCTACCTCTTCCCTGTCCCTCGGCCTCCCTCCCTCAGGCCTCTGAGTCACCCCACGTGGCCTTCACACGGGCTCCCGGCCGCTTTGAGTGTTTCTGAGGAGCTGCTCTGTGCTGGATAAACATGGCCCCAGCAGCAGGACGCGAGAGATCTGCTGACAGGGCTTTTCCTTGGGGGCTGAGAAGGGGCAGTGTGAGCCGCTGGCCACGGCCCCAAGGAGACTGCAGTGTCCTTTCCGGGCCTGTGGCCCTGCCTCGGGAGCCTCCCAGCCAGTTCGGAGCGTCTCCCCAGCTGGAAGAAAGGACCAGGCCTCCAGGGGCTGGTGGCCTGGTTAAGCCCACTCACGAGCACCCACCCCACCACACACACTCTGCACACCCTTCCCTGCAGCGTGTCCGGCCTGAAGCCAACCGCATGGAATTCAGGCCCGTGTTTCTCCTGGCCTGGCCTCCCGAGCAGGGGCTCTCGGGAGGGCAAACAAGCCCAGGGGCCTTCGTAGAAGGTGGGAGATGCAAGAACCCACTCGAGGTCATGGCAGCCGTCCCTCGGCTCCCAGACAACGGGCTGCCCTTGGCCATCATTCTATAGTTAAGAGCTCTACCCTCAGAGGGAAGTTTACCCCCCTCCCCTCCGTCATGTGTTCTGAGGCCTTACCCCACGGACTGTCAGAAGGTTCTTCAATCAAACTGAAATCCCTCATCCTGAGACTCACAATGTGGAGCGTCTGTGATGTGGATGGTGGTGGGGCGTGGGTGGGGCTGTGGGTGGGGCTGGTACCCAGACAAAGTGGAGAAGAGATCATGTATGTGGGGCTGTGTGACAGGGGCCCCGGATGGGACAGGCTGCCGGGAGCTCAGACGAGAGGCTGGTACAATAGTCAGGGGAGAGGCGAGGGGGCCTAGTGGCCGAGGGGGTGAAGGAGAGAAGGCCCCCAAACCGCAGGAGAAGCTGTGGATGCAGATGCTGAAGAAGGAGGCGTGGAAGAAGGTGCCAAGTGACAGTAGTGCAGAAGATTTCCCAAAGAGGGGTGGGGACACAGCCCTGGGACTCACAAACATCAGTGCTGTGCAGTTACGTGGAGAAGTGACGGGTCCTCAGAGGGAGGCAGTGGGACCTCCGGGAACAAATGTCCACCTAACACCTGCTCAGGACTGTCCGGATTTTAGCACTGGAAGTCTCATCCTGAGAGACCCCTCAGTCCCAGGGAAACCAGGGTGGTTGGTCACCCTCCCTGCCCAGGTGCCCACCAGGCAGTGGGCACGGGATGGCTCATGTCAACCTCACAACAACTCTGGGTGGTGGAGTGTATTTGCCCCACTTTACACATGAGCAAAGGGAAGCAGACAACATTGAAATAGCTTGCTTTAGTGTCACACAGTGAGTGGCAGGTTTGAAGGCAAGGTCTGGTGATTCACTGCTTTGAGTTGTTTAATCCTACACTCAGAGACCGTCAAGGACAAACTCAGTAACCCCTCACCTCATCCCCACACAGTCCAGCCTCAACAAGGGTTCGGTCTTGACATGACGCATTGTCATGTGGACCTACTGCCCGAGTCCACGGGGCTGGGGCTGGGCGTCGGGGTGGGGGTGGGCTAGAGGAAGGGGGTCTTCATCTCCTTCAGACCAAGGCTGACCAGGGCTTCTCCATGGACTGCCACCTGTTGACTTTTTTGGCTTCTCCCTCTGCTGGGGACAGGACCAGCTGCTGAGGGGTGGGGGCGGGAGGAGGAAGCTCGGGAAGTGCTGAGGGGGCGGGAGGGGGTGTCTCCAGGGCTTTACTGGGTTCCTGGGCTCCAGGTGGTTGGTCTGGGGAGGGCTGGCCCAACATCTGAGAGCCGGCTGGGGGCTGGGCCCCAGGAGTCCCACGCTGCTGGTCAGCGCCTCCGGTGTGCTGGGGTGTGAGGAAGCGGCCACAGAGCAAACAAACAGAGCCTGTGAGGACAGGAAGCAATTACAGACCACCCGGCCTAGGCGGCTGAGGAGCTCAGAGTGGAGGGAGGGCAGGCCGCCAGCTAGGTGTGGCCTGCGGCAAGGCTAGGGAGGCCGGAGCAAGAGGTCCCAGGCTGGCAGGATCCTGGGGAGGCTAGAGCACGCGTCTTCCTGCCTTTGAGGGATATCTCTCGGACTTAGAAATAACTTCACAGGAGGGGCTACCTTGGTGGGCAGAGGGTGCGGGCTTCTGGTCAGGAGGCCTTGGTCCAGCTATGCCACACCTGTCCTTTGTTTGAGGCCTGTCCCTTCTGCTCACGGAGCCTCAGTTTTCCCATCTGTATAGGGAGGTAGTTGTAATAAATGATGTCTCTTCAGGTTTGCTGCTCCATAATGCCCCAACATTTCTGAGAGCTAAGGGTTTCTTGGCTACCGTAACAAGCATTTATTGAGCACCAGCTGTATGCAGACATGGGGGCTAATTGGTTGGGTTGGGGCAAGAAATGTGGAAGTTGAAGATCTGGGTTCTGCCCTTGAGGAATATTATTTTTAAAAAATAATATGTATCAAACATTGGCATGGGCTGGGAAGTGTATGGGAATGACCTCATTGAATTTCTTCCCAAGTCCTCTGAAGTAAGTACTATCATTATTCCCATGTTACAGATGAGGACACTGAGACTAAGGAAGGTTAAGCGACTTCCTTAAGGCTGTGGATCTAGGAAGGGAGGAGGCGGATTTTCATCTAGAACAGGCTTACTGCAAAGCCAGTGCTCGATTCTCAGCTCCTTTACTGTGTATGGTCCACGTGTACCTGCTCTCATTCGGATAGCTGCTCTTCTAGCCATTAGCTTCACAGTAGCCCCGTGGGCCCTGTGATATTGTACCCACCTTACCGATGAGGGGATTGAGGCTCTGAGGTGGGATGAGTCTGCTGCTTTCCTTTGGACGCCTGATGTGTATTGGGGTGCAGCCAAGCTCCCATCTCCCCCAACCTTGGCCCCAGGGGAAAGCCAGCAGTACTCCTATATCACCTAGGAAGCATCCCCTCTCGTCACCCCCTACGGGGTTGGTGGATGGCAGATGGCATTGGTCCCTTTGCTCCTGCCTAAGTCTGCACACACCCTCCTTCTCTCCTCCCCAAGGGTTTCTTGAGCATGTTTGATGCTCCACTTGTTATGTTGGGGAAGGGGGCGTTTGTGTATTATTCCCTTAACGTCTCAGCTACTCCTTAAAGTAATTTGAACCCACATTTTGCAGATGAGAAAACTGAGGCTCAGGAGCTCCCAGGGAGCCCCTGGGCATTTCAACCTCCCTCCCAGGATTCAGTACAGGGGCTATGTGGGCCTTGGGTGGGAGGGTCTATGCTTACAGTTCTATCCCCTATCAGGACCCAGCTCAGTGAACAGCCGAGCCAAGGACAAACCTTTCTCTCAGCTCCCAGCACTGAGGCCACCTGCAGCGTCTCTCACAACACCCTTCTGTCCTTCTTCTACATCCAGCTCCGTTTTCTGACTTACATGGAGCCCCAAGGTTGAGGACATTTGGGGGCCCGAGCCCCCAGTGCGTTAGTGCTGGGGGACCCTCCACACACATGTGCTGTCGTGAGCTCTGTTACTCGAATGCCCCCCTTGACTCTTCACTGTAGTCCAATGAGGGACATCCTGGTATTATCATCAGCCCCATTTTCCAGATAAGGAAACTGAGGCACAGGGAGTGAAATGCATTGCCCGCGGTCATCAGCTGGTAAGTGACAGAGCCAGGATTCAGGCCACGAAGTGCCGTCCTTCAGGATCACGGCCTTGCTCCTGAGGAAGGGGGAGTGATCGGGGCGCTTAGCCCCGGAGGGACATAATTGGCTCCGCTCAGGAGAAAAATCCGTCAGGCAGCAGTCAGCGGGGAACGAGTGAGAAGGCTGGTTCACCAGCGGGAACCATCTGCTGGTCAGTTGACTTAGGGCAGTGACAGTGGCTGTGGACAGAAAGGGGCAGAGATGGGGACATTTGGGACGTGGAGGCAGAGCCACTGTTCTGCCAAAGGGGTACCCTTTGCAACGTGTGTGTGTATGTGTGTGTGTAAGAGAGAGAGAAGGCGGTAAGTCTAGAGATAGATGACAAACTGTTAACAGTGCATCTGCTGGGAAGAGAGATAGCAGATGAGGAGAACCTAACTTTTTGCCATATACACTGTTGTGTGAATTTTCCTCCAATGGACAGTTTAGTTTTAAAAAAGTTTTTTTTTTTTTAGATTTATTTTATTGTTTTTGACAAAGAGATAGAGACAGAGAGACAGAGAGAAGGGAAAGGTCCCAGAGCAGTCTTCATAGTTGTACATCATCAGCTTTTGACATGGTTTTGTTCCACACAGGTGGGCGGGGGCCATGCGGTGTGGGAACTGGGCTGGGGCCTCCCACATGGGAAGCACACCCCAGTGAGAACCAAACTGGAGGCACACTTCAGTTCAGCATGTGTGTCTGCACGGGCTCGGGCTAGGATCCGATCCTTGGACCCCAGGGCTACAAGGCGAGCGCACAACCCACTGAGCCATCCCAGCATTCCCAGAAGTATTTTTTAAAAGGAATCAACCCTAATGCTCAGGGTCAGTGTGACTATCAACTGAGATAATGGATAGTACTTTGCCAATGGAAGGCTTGGAATAAATGACTAGTGGTCTTCCCACCCCTCCTGTGAAAAAGAAGGTGAAGTGTCCTAGGGCAGGTCGTTGCCAGGCAGAGCCCCAGCTGGGTGAACCCTGGGAAGTAGGTGGTCAAACTCAGGGGCCCTGGGCTCGTCAGTGGCCATCCTGACCCCATCAGCACCTGGAGCCAGGCAGAGTTTGCACAAATGAGAGCTTTAGAGGTAGGCTTTTCTGGGACTCTGGAGTCAGTAACGAATTGAGTGGGACAATAAGGTAATTAAAGCTGTCCCATATGTGAGGCATCCCAGGGCACAGGCAAAAGGCTTGGCCAGAGTGTCACACAGGGACTCTGGACTCCTGAGCCACAGACAACCTGAGGAATCTTAGGTTGGTTCTTCCACCTGTCTGGGCCTCAGTTTCCCCTCCTATCCAATCCAGAGACTAGCAAACCTGGTCTCTTAGAGCTGTGTCAGTACTCACGTTCCAGGAGTCTAATTAAAACGGTCCCCTGTGTATTCGTCTTCTTGGAAGGTTTTAATTAATGGCTGATGGAGCCAGAGCAGGCACCTGCTGCCACCCCCTGCTGGGAGGCAGGGGGTACCCACAGGATGCTTGGCCTGATAGTCACTGTTAAGTGGCCTCTATCCCCATCTCTTTACCCCGGGCTTCCTCTTATAGCCCAGTGCTCTTCCCACTATACTACACCACCTAGGATTTGAAGGCTGGTGTGTGTGTAGTGGTAGAGGGTATAGCCTTCATCTCAGCTCTGCTATGAACTAGCTCTGTGATCTTTGTTTATAACTATGCCTCTCTGATCTTCCGCTTCCTCTTTCATTAAATGGAGATAGTGTTTGGCTGCAAGTAATAGAAAAAGAACCCAAAATGCTCAAAATGACTTATACAATAAGCATAGGCTGATCAGACATCCCATTTTAAACAGGACCCCCAAAACAGGGTACTGTCCCATTCCAAACGGTGTGTCTGGTCAGCCTCGTTTCATTGGGCTAATTTCAAGGTGTCAGTAGTCTGACCAGACAGACCATTTGAAACAGGACAGTGCCGTTGTTTTCTGTCCAATTTCAAACAATACGTCTGGTCAGCCTAAGTAACAACCTTGCCTTATGTGCCCTTTTATAAACATGGCAGCCTTCCCAAGCATCCCCTGGTGGCTTTCTGTCTATATCTCTTATTGGCCAGAATTGTCTCATATGCCCAATCGGAACCCAATCACATGGCAAAGAAGTTGAAATTATCATGACTGGCTTAGACAAATACTCTCAATCCTGCCTACTCATAAGAATTTTCAGGGTTGCTTTTAAAAAAATACCAGTGCCCAGACTGCACGCCCAGATCACTTCAGTCTCTGCAGGTGGGGCCTAATTGGCAGTATTTTTTAAATCACTCCAAATGTGTCAAATATGCTTAGACACACTTCAACCCCTGTAGCCCAGCTTCCCACGTGCTGGCTCTCCTGGAAAAGAGGAAGTGCTGGCGATTGATTGCCTGTTAGGTAGGCAGTATCCAGACACACCCTGTGTCTCTTGTTAGCACCAAGAGAGCAGTTTAAACCCATGCAAGCATGTATCCTCCAGAATCACCTTCCAGGACGTGCCTCACCTTTAGAATGTAAGGCTCCCCTAAAGCAGTTGCTTCCGAACCTCGCTATGTGTCAGATTCTCCTGAGATGCTTGTTAAAAACAGAGACTCCTTGGCCTGCCTAATGGCTATGGACTCAGAATAGCATAGCACAGACCCCAAGAATTCAGACACGTGTAGGTGCGCGCACACAAAAACACGCCTCAGTTAGTTCCTCAGGTGACTCCGGCCCTTATCCATAGAGCGGTCTTTTGGAGGGACTGCTCCACATATCTTTCTCATGGGCCTCAAATAGTCTGAAAGACTTCTGTGAGGGTCACTTTTCTAAGCCATCATCCGTAGCCCTGCCTCTGCCCCAATGAACAGGTATCACGTGATATAGGCTGTTAAGGAGAGGAAGCTGGAAAGTCACCGGGAGTCTCTTGGCTTCAGTTTCAACTTTCTTAAAATGAGGGTAATTGTGCTTACGTCACTGCGATTGCCAAGGGCCTAGGAGACAACTGAAAGTACAGGGTCATCCTGAATACACTGAAGGGGTGGTATGGGAACATCCGGGGTCTCCGAGGCTGGGGGCCACTCTTCTATCCTGCCACTGGGTCACCATGGCCAAGCCCTTTCTGTTCTCCAAACCTCCAGAACCCCTTTTTTATAATGTATAAAATGGGGAGGGCTGCATACATGCATAGAGTTCTTTTTAAATTTTTTACAACATTCTTAACGACAACAACTAGACCCTCCTCTGCAGAAAGAATTGAGCAGCTCAGCAAGTTGCCTTGTTGTGTCGTGCTCGGTAGGCAAGGGGACAGGGCTGGATGGTGGGTTTCTGTTTGGGAAGGGAGCCCAGGGGGAGTGTAGGGAAGCCTGCAATGAAAGAGGAAGCTAGCATTTCTCCTGGCACTTCTGGGGCCCCCAGTGTGGCCCACTGGCCTTTCCAATGCCCCCCTGTTCCATAATAGGCATACTCAGCGACAGGCGCTCGGACGCCGAGTCATGGAGGCATCTGTGAAGTCTGTGGGTCCCAGCCTGGCTCCCAGGCTCCATTCCCTCCCCAGGCCCCGGATCTCCCATTTCCCCACTTCCTTCTGCTCTGCATCCGGTCCCAGGTCAAACGTGGATTTCCTTTCAAGCAGCGGGCCTGAGAGTGTCCACCTGTGGAGCTGGAGCCGGCGCCAGAGGCCTCTAAAGAGGAGCTCATTCAGCAGCTGCGCCCAGGCCGGAGCTGAGAAAGGAGACCACAAGGTCAGGCCACCCAGGATGTGGAGTGGCGGGGCCGCCCTTCTGGATCCACCCAAGACGTTCATTCCAAGCCAAAGGGTCCGAGCAGTGCGAGGATCAAAGATGGGCAGTCTAGTTCTCTGAGCACTCTAACTGTGACCTGAGGCATGACCCTGCCTCTTTATTTCAGTCTCCTCATCTGCAGCATGAAGGGCTTGGATTAGAATCCCAGAGTCCTGGGCTCTTGAGGTTGGAAGTACACTTAGTGGACATCTAGTCTCAGCCCTCACCCAGAGCTTGACTCCCCTCCTCAGCACCCTGCAAAGCGATCACCTAAACTCTGCTTGCATATCTCCAGTGATGGTAAGCGCACTTCTTGCAACGGCGTCTTGTTTTAACTCAGCATAGGTATCTGTTAGACGGCCTCCCTTTGGCTTCCATCAGTGGGTCCTGGCATGGTCTCTGGGGGCCTCACAGCTCATCTTCCCGCTGACAGCTCCACACATGTCTGCATTCAGAATTCAAGTTCCCCTGTGTCTATTCTTCTCCAGACCAAAGAGCCCTGTCCTCTCTGACTGTTCTCAGAGAGCCTGGTCTGGGACCCTGTCATGTGTGGGGCCCATAACGGGACACAAATCTGCAGAGGGCCACAGCATCACCTAGCCCCTTCCACACATATGGGTCCTGCAGTTGAACCTGAGGTCCCCTCGGCTTTTTCACATATCGGGGCTCCGCAAGCCTGTGAACTCTGCGAGCATGGGGTCTTTTCTGATTCTTTTCTGTCCCCCAGGCTCACTCAGCACCTCGCCCAGAGTTGGCATCACAACTTGTGGGCTGACAGTGAAGGCCATGCTGGGGATGTGCACATGCACACGTGGGTCTGCAGCTGGACTTGGCAGATCCTCCATAGACATTCAGGGAGCCGCCTCACATGCCTGCACCAGGGCATTGGCTCAGTGAGGGCCCAGCATGTGGTCCTGGTAGTCCCTGTGCTCATCATTGCCCAAGCCCCAGGGACGCTGAGAGCTGTGTCTGCTGCAGGTCTCTCACAGCTCTGGGTACAGCTCACCAGTGTTGTGTAACTACGTGTAAGGCTGTGGAAGTACCCCCGCCCCGGTGTCTAGCAGAGACAGGAGGAAGTGGCTGTATGCCATCCATTGGCAGGGGTGACCTGGGGGTGTGTCTGAGGCAGTAGAAAATGACTGTGCCTGTCAGTCAGCAGGGGGTGTTCCTGGCTGACTGAGGAGGAGCAGGACAGTGGCTGAGCCCTGTCACTTGACGGGGGTGTTCCCAGCTGTCTGCATGAGGAGGGGGAGGCAGCTGCCCTGGCAGGTGCCTGGGTATCCTGGCCATGCCCACTGGGATGTGGCCTGTCTCTGTGTGTGTGTGTCCTCTTGCCACTTAGCTGTCATCAATCCCAGTCACCACAAGGAAAGGTGGCCTTGCCAGAGCTCAAGGTCGTGGGAAGGACACATCAATTATTCCACTGTCATCTGTCTGGGTCCCAGTGGATGGGCAGCCGCTGGCTTCAGGGCTGACAGGAGGGAGTGTATGTCAGGGAAAGGCAGGGCAGATGAAGGGAAAGGTGGAGGCCCGTGAAGGGAACCTATGGGCCATGTTGAGCAAAGGGAGCCAGCAGCAACCTCTGCAGACACCCAGCCAGACCTGGGGGACTTCCAGAGCCGACCGATCCAGTTGCTGAAGGGGCAAGGGCAAGTGTAGGTTTGGGAGTCAGAGACCCAGGTTTTAGTCTTGGTTCTGCTGCTTCCTGGCCACCTGGCCATTTTCTCAGCTGTGACATGGGGATGTAAAAAGCACCAGGTCAGGCCCATGGTCCTCACCCAGAAAATGGAAGGCCCCTCTCGCTGTCCCCTCTCTCTAAGGCTACCCAAGGGAGGCAGGTGGTGGCAGGCCAGGTGGGCACAGGCACTGCTTTGGAGGGCCTCCATCAGCTTTGCCTAAGCCCAATCCATAGTCCCTTTTTTCTTGGCTCCTTCTCCTTAGCAGAGAAAGCTAACTGTCATAGAAGGTAAGAAAAAGCAGCAGGGGCAGGGACCAGAGTCCCTGTGACTGACTGTGGCCAGCTCTGGGGGTTCTTGGCATTCTCCACTTATAGAATCTTTCTAGAAACCCAGCCAGGGGCTGATGACCCATCAACTCCACAGCTTTAAAAGGCTCATCTGGGGAAGCCAGGATGGCTCAGTGGGTTAAGCCCTCGTCTTGCAGCCCGGGGACCGAGGATCGAATCCCAGCCCCGGCTGTGCTGACCCATATGCTGAATTGGGGTGTGTTTCTCATGTGGGAGGCCCCCAGTTCGGCCCCCAGCTCAAGGGGCTGTGCCTCCCATACAGGAGGCCCCCGGCCTAGTTCCTGCCCTGCGCAGCCCTGCACCCACCTGTGGAATGAAACTATATAGAAAACTAATGACGTGCAACTATGGAGACTGCTCTGGGCCCTCCACCTTCTCTCTGTCTCTCCTTGTCTGTCTCTGTCAAAACAATAAAATAAATGTTTAAAAAATAAATAAATAAAAGGCTCTTCTTCCATCCCCTTCCCAGAGGAGAGGGCAGATGTTAGTGCAGATACGAAAACTGAGGCTCTGTTTAGGAACTGGTCCAAGGTCAGTTGTGGGATTGAAACAGGATTCAAACTCACCAAACCATGCCCGCTGTCCTTTTAATCTGTATCGTCACTGTCCCTCTCCGTCCTCCACCATCAGCATTCCAGGCCCCTGTCGTGACAGACCAACTACTCCCTGTGTTTTCCTGCGTCTGTGTTTTCCCTCACCAGGCTCCTTTGCCTAGGAATGTGCACCCCGCCCTGCCTTGCCCCACTCCCCCCACCTCCACCCCTTCTCCTCATCTGGGCCCGTGGAAATCCTCCCTAGTCTTCAAAGCTGGGATACCTCCTCTGACTCTGGAAAGCTGAAGGACTTCCCGTGCTCCCGGAGGCTTTTGCTATACTCTTGTCTTACGTTGCTAGAACAAGCAAGACCTTGCAGATGGTTGAGGCGAACCCTCCGAGTGCTCGAAGGAGCCGAGAATGCCAGAGAGAGGAAGGGCTCCAATACTCACCTGCTGTGTGCCTAACCCTTGGGCCACTGTTTCACAGTCTTTCCTGTTGGGAATCCTCTGTGTTTTAGAGTCTCCTTCCCCTTTCTTCTCCTCCTCTACCTCCCCACTCTTGTCCTCTCCTTCCCTCCTTTCTCTCCCTAGGGGAGCTCACCTTCAATAAGGCCTTAAGCACAGGATTTCCTGCTGCCTCCAGGTCATCCCCATCGGGATGGGATGTCCCCTATTCATCTCAAGTTCAACATGTCCCAACTACATCCCTCAGCTGCAATTCTGTCTAAACCTGCCCTTCTTCCTGTGTCCCGTCTCTCAATGGATGTCACCACTACATCCCCACCAGACTCCTGGAGGCATCCTCCTCACCTTCCTCCCTCCACCCCTGTCACCTCCAATCAACCCCCGAGCCCTGCCCATATGCTAAATCAACCCGCTTCCCTCCAGCTGCCGGGTTTCCCTCTTGGTCCAGACCCTATCATCTGCTATTCGCGGTTGCCTACTCCCCATTCCTGCTGCTACTCTGCACCCCTGCCCCCGCTGCTAGCCCATTTACCACAAGGGCCTCAGAAGGAATACTGAAGAGAGCAAATCAGATCATGTCACCTCCAAGCTCAGAAACTCCAGCGATCGAAAATAAAATTCAAGTGCCTGTAGGAGCTCACTTGGTTCAACCTGCTCCCCTGTCATGTCGGATGTGCCAGATCATTGTCTGCTCCTGAGTTCTGCCCAGGCTGCTGCTTCTGCTGGAACACTTGTCCTTTCACCTGTCACCGGGCCCCTCCTCCTCAGTCTCTGGGCCTCATCACTCTACATGAGTCCTTTAGGACTCAGCTTAGGTGCCCCTCTTCTTGGAAGCCTTCTCAGACTTCTTTTCCCCTCAAGTCTGGGTTAGGTACCCCTCCTGTGGCCTTGGATTCTCCTCCACACTCCCTACGGTCACCCTGCAGCTTATTAGAGCGTGGCTCATCAAGGACTGTAAATACTTGGATACTGTGGTGTTCCCACTAGAGCAGGGGCTGGCAAATGACATCCCATAGGCGAAGTGTGGCCACAGCCTGTTCGTGTAAATAAAGTTTTATTGGAGTACCGCCATGTCTACTCACTTACATATCCTGTATGGTTGCTCTCACACCACAACGGTAGCGTTGAGTAGTTGTGACAGACTCCAAAGCCCCAAGCAATTAGTGCCCCAGACCATCTGCCCCACAAGGGCAAGAACAGTGTCTGAGTAGTTTATTGCTGGGTCCTCGGCACCCAGCACAATGACAGGTGGTTGAGAAGCAGTTGACAAATGGGGCTTGAAGTATATGTGCTCACAGGGTCCCTGGATCCCCAAGATGGCTCTGACCTTGGGTTTCTTCATTCTGTGTTCCCAGGGGACAGGAATGAGGTCAGATTCTCAGTGTGTTCCCAGGCCCAGAGGACAGAGGGTGTGTCACTGTTGAACATCTGAAGGGCCCCTAGACGATGCCAGGGCCCTGGGGCTGCCCTGAAATGGGCTCAGGCCCTGTGGAAGATGTGTGCACTCCCACCTTGAGGCTGTCCCTGACACGAAAGCAGTGTCTTCAATCAGGGACAACTTTGTCCCCCAGGGGATATTTGGCAATGTCTGGAAACAATATTGGCTGTCCCATAGGAGGGTCCAGAGACAGGTCGCTGCTTGTGGCACCTAGTGGGTAGCATGCAGGGGTGCTGCTCAACACCCAGAAATACACAGGATAGCCCTCCGTAATGAGGATGATCTGGCTGAAAATGTCACCAGTGCTGCGCTGGAGAGATTCTGCTCTCAAGCCAGGGCGCTCAGCTCAGTGTGCACATGACAACACTGGATACTTGAGCTCCAGCCTAGGTCAGTGAGCACAAAGCCTCTGGGATGGGGCCCAGGCCTTGGCGTTTTTATCATCTCTCCAGCTGATTCTCATGTGAAGCCAGCTCTGAGAACCTTCAGGCCACAGCTTACTTTCTGGGAAAAGTTTCCCAGGAAAGGCCCGCACCTGGCCCCAAATCACCCAGCATGCTCTTCGTCTCAAATACTGAGCCCACCGCTAGGCCCTGGTCATTTTGGCAAATATGGCTGCTGCATTCCTGGGGTATCTGTGAGCACTGAGGGGGGACAGCAGGCCCTCTCTGCTCCCCTTTCCCTCCCCTGCCCATCTCTGCAGGAGGGACACTGCCGGTGGAGCAGGGGGCTGGGGAACGCAGCTGGGATTGCAATCACCTCTGACCACAAAAATCCATAGCAAGCCCTCTCTCCCCCCTCCCCCTCCCAAGCTGGGCTGTAGAGAGAAGCACCCCCTTCCGGAAAGCATCCCAGAGGCCCCAAGCCAGCGTGGAGACAGGGGCTCCGCAGTGTGGATGTTGGTGAGCAGCATGGGGGTGGGGGCTAGCTCTCTGCTCTGGCCCGAGTTTGGTGGATGTGTGCAAAGCTCTCTGCACTTCTTAAATGCCATCGGACCCTGGGCCCTGGGAAAGGAAGGCACTGAAAGGGCGAGGGGAGGCGGGTTTCTGTGCCAGGAGATGAACTTGACCTCTCCCTCTAAAGTGGTGACTCCACAGGTCCAGACCCAGTGTGGCTTCCCTGCCACCTCCCTAAGATGGAGCTGAGTAGCTGAGTATGCATCCCAGAGTGCAGGCCTTCCTCTCCAGGGAGAGCTCCCGCCAGCCTCCACTCCTGTCCTGCGCTCAGCATGCCCAGATCCTCGTCTAGGCAATTCCAGTTAACAGTGCTTGGCCACCAAGTGCTGGGAGGAGGGGAAGCCTGAGAGATCAGGGCCGGGCTTCCATGAGACTCCCTGACCAGGAAGACTTCTTCAGCCCAGGGGCTGCCAGATTCAAGACAGGGGAGGCCACAACTCACCAAGGGGCTGACCGTAAGCCTTCGGGTAGCTAGGCCAGACAGACAGAGCAGAAGCACAAACAGAATGAAACTGAGAGGCAGGTTGGGGGTACACAGCATTTACCCTGACAGGGGCTACCTGCAAAGGGCAGGCCAGGCTCGCATGAGCCCCTGGGTGAGATGAGAAAAAAAGAAGGGGGCCGGGACATGGCAGGCACGTGACACTGGAGTCAGACCTTGAAGCATGAGGGAGAACTCAGAGAAGACAGGAGAGGAATCAAATGGGAGGACATAGCAGACACAATGCCTCAGAGGTGTGCCGTGTCTGGGACACACTGCATTGGGCCCTGTGGAGAGAACACACGGTGTGAGAAGGCCAGGGACCAAGCTGAGGCAGGGACAGCTGTGGCAGGGAACAGGAGAGTCTGTGTGTCCACCTGGATAAGAACCTTGACTTTGTCCTGAAAGCCAATGGGATGGGCATGAAATAGATAAGTGACCTGATCACATTTGACATACATGACATTTTTTTCCCTTGGGGTTGGAGGCTAGATCAAGGTGTGGAGGGTCCAAGGCCTGAAGATGAGGGACCGTCTGAAGTCCCTGCAAGGTTCTGGGTGGGGGCCCATGTAGTCGATGACAGAAGGCATAAGGGGTGGCAGAACCACTGTGGAATTGTATGAATTCAATATGAGTGTCAGGAAAACTGGGCCATCTTCCAGGGAACTCACATTGGAGCTTCACTTGCTGGCTTAAAACATTCTGATGGCTCCGGCTGGCTCTTAGGATCAAGTTTAAACTCCTTCCAGAGGTCTATGGGGCCCAAGGGTCCTGGTACCTCACCATTGACCCACCCTCATCTCCCACCAGGGAGGCCCCCACCTCCGAACTCTTAGCTGGGGCTCTATGCCCAGCTTCTTTTGGTTGCTCAGTAGCTACACACACGCCCTTGACCTTGGCCCTTGGCACATGCTCTTGTCTGCCTGGCATACTCCAAGTGCACTCTCCCTGGCCTCTCCTCACCCTCACCTGACCACCCCACACACTGGGCTCCAGACTACTCACCACCGAGGCCTCCACTTTCTGAGAGGTTCTCCATGGTCCCCACAACTCTTGCAGGCCCCCTTGGCCTCTTGGGCTGCCCTCACCCGGCCCTTAGGAGCCTGGATGGGGATTTTTTGTCAGCCCTGGGAGGGGAGGGGTCATGTCTGACTTGCTCACTACTGTCCCCCAGCTCCACGCACAGCGCTAGCCCAGGTGTGCTAAAGGTTGAAGGAAGGAGAAAGGCGGATCCAAAATGTTGCTCAACTGGCGGATGGTGACATCTCTCCTGGAGACAGAGGATGGGTTTTATTTGGAGGGCTGGTGAGATACGAGTTTAGCTGGGCCTCGTGGAGCTGGAGGTATCTCAGGTCACCCCAGAGGACATGTCGAATAAGCTGTCAACTCACTGGGCTTAGAGCTCAAGGAGCAGTTAGTTTGGACTGGACTGGTCTGCCCCGAGGCGAGAACTGAAGCTGCGGGAATGCATTGGGAACTCGATGTTTTTGATTCCTATGTACACGGCCAGCCAAGACCCAGTATATTTTGAAACACTGGTGGCCAAGGACGTGACAGGAAGAGATGGAGGGAGGCGGTGGGAGGTGGCGTCCTCCTGCTGTGGGGTTGAGGGGGATCTCTCTTGTGGACCTGCCCCAGGCAGTGAAGGCCCTGGCTGGAGAGGGGCTAGCTTGGGCAGGAGGGATGGACACAATAAAGGTCCCCCTGGCCTCTCTGTGCCTGTCCTCCCAACAGGTGACCCCAGTGCTCTCTGGGTCCTCCCTCATTTGCTATGAGGCCCCCATCTCCGTGGACTCACCGCGCCCCCTCCCCCCTTCCTTACCACCTCTTCCCTGCCCTAGTCGGCCTCTGTAACTCAATGCGCTTGCTCCTTCCTTAGCTGGGCCCAGGAACCCTGCCAAGCATTGTGCTTCCTGGCCTGGGGATGACTCAGGCTTCCCTCCCCAGCACCACCCCAACCCCCGTCCCCGAGCCATGCCACAGGCTGAACAGGGAAAGGAGCTGAGGGGCAGCTTGATTCCAGGAGCCTGGGTGCTGGGAGGCCGGCCCAGGCTCCTGCTCTTCATGCCAACCGGGTGGCATCCACAGGGCCTGGGGAGTGCTGCAGCCCAGGTGTCTGGACTGTGGATGGCTGGGAAGCCTGGCAGGCTAGTCTCAGCGGTCCAACATGATAGGATCCCAGGAATCAACAGGCTGATGAGTAGCTATTAAGTTGCAAGGTCAAACCCTGTTTGCAGCAGGCCCGGCCTTCTCACTTAAAGCCTTTGAGCTTTCCTCTGAAAATGATGGGGGTCCCAAGGGTTCTGGGAACCACAGGCTTGGCATAAAACCTGCTACTACCTTTTCCTTGCCGAGTGACCTTGGACAGGTAAGTCACTTTGTCTGAGTGAGCCTTGGTTTGCTCATCTGTACAATGGGAAGAATAGTGCCCTCCCCCTTGGGTTGCTGGGAAGATGAAATGAAGCAGCATGTGCAAAGTGCTCTGTAAACAGGCAGGGGCTGGACAGGAGGGCTGTTATATTTATCTACACGGCTAGGATGGAGAAAAAGAAACAGGTGGCTCTCTGCTTTTCTGTCATCCGGGGGCACATTCCCCAGTTCTTTCCACTTGACACCCTGGGATTCCTCGGCCCATGGAAGGTCAGGGCTCACAGTGTTGGTTGCACATTTTGTTGGAGGAACTTCAGTAAGCGCCTGGACTTTTCTGAGCCCGGGTGAGCTGCATTCAGAGGGGCAAAGAAAGGGAGAATTTCTCTTTCCCCTGTCTCCTCTCTTAACCTCTCTCCCTCCCTGTGGCTGGTGTGGTGATCAAAGGAGAGGTTCACACAGAGGTGAGGCCCAAAGGCCCAGTGCCCTTCCCAGATGTGCTGGGGCGGGGAGGGGTTAGCTACAGAAGAAATGTGGACATGTGGGGGAGGGGGGGGTCCAGGGCTGGCCTGTGTTTGTGATCAAAGGTGCAGGGTGGGGTGGGGCCGTGGGTGGGGGGTGAGTTCTTTGCATTGCTGAGGGCTTAGTGCTTTCTCTTGGTTGCCTGGATGCCTTGGTATCCCCTCACTCAGTGTCCACTGCAGGCCTGTGCCATAGCCCCGTCTCAGGCCTACTGTGAGTCAGGAGCAAGCTGCTGACCTCGCCGCTAGTGGGCGGGTGCGTGGCTCGCCTGCCTGGCCCACTGGGCAAACCCCGTCTGACTGGCCACCGTCTCACCCAGCTGTTGTGGCCTCATGGGACACAAGGTTCCTGGACTGACTGTTGGAGTATGGCACAGCCGGCATGGTGCCCGCAGTCTGACTCTGTGAGGCGTCCCGCTGCCCACTGCCTGGCGTGCGCCAGCCTCCAGCGCGTACGAGAAGTGGCCCGTGCTGTGGGCAGCTTTGAGCCTCTTAGCCTTTTGGCTCAGGGCAGCAGCTCCTGTGTGGGCCAGCCTGGTTTCTGTCCTGGCCCAGAGGAGGTGGGTGTCAGCTCTGCAGCCCTTGGGCATCCTCCAAAGGAAAGAAGATGGCAGCAGAACCAGTGAATTTGTCCCTGAGGAGAAGAGGAAAGATGTGGGCTCTCCACCCTGGGCCCACTCCAATAATCTGGGACTGCTGAAAGCCATCTTAGCCAGAAAATCACCTTCCAAACAATGCCCAGGCCAGGCTGTCCCCAGCCCTACTTCCCATCCTTGGTGGGAGTCCTGGGGGAGACGCCTCTGAACCGCTGTTCTCAGTGACAGCTCACCAGGGTCAGGACTAGGCCAGGCTGGGGTAGTGAGCCCCCACCCCCTGGGAGGATATACATGCTGTCCTCCAGCCTTCGTTCTTGCTGGGCAGGCAACCACTCCGGTCATGTGGCTCAGTGGGGACAAGGGTTCAGGTAGACAGTGCTCCTCTTGATTCCCCTGGGGAAAGGTTTATGGGGGGCGGTAAACTGAGAAAGGGAGCAGACACTTGGCCCATGATCATGGCAGAGTAGAAGGGACCCCAAAGTATGCTTAGTCACCCTCTTGATAGGCTGACTAGACGTCCCCTTTTAAATGGGACAGAAAACAACGGTACGGTCCCATTTCAAAGGGCACGTCTGGTCAGCTTAGTCTCACGGGGCTACATTCAGGTGTCAGGCTGACCAGATGTGCCTTTTGAAATGGGGCCGTACTGTTGTTTTCTGTCCTGTTTGAAATGGGACATCTGGCCAGCCCACCTCTAGAGTGTCAGCTCCATGGGGGCAGGGACTTTGTTTTGTTCTGGGCTGAACAATGTCTTGCACATAGCAAGTGCTCAAGAAATATCTGTGACAGTGTGAGCCCCTCTGCTTTTTTCGTTCATGCTCCACCCACATGACTGGAGGCTGCTAATGCTCAGAGTACTCTGGACTCACAGACAAGCTGGGATTCCAGTTCAGTCTATGTCACTTTCTAGATAGTGACCTTGGGACTCAGTTTTCTTTAGCTGTAAAGAGGACATAGCAATTTCTATCTCCGAGTTGCTGGGGGGATTTTCTGAGATAATTTTGGGAGCTTTTCTGGCACACAGTAGATGCCTCTCACATGTTGGTTCCCTCACTCTTCTCACTGAGCCTTGCTTGGTCCCGGCTAACCAACCCAGCAGCCTCCGACATCCCTTATTATCTCATTTGGTCCTTACACCTAGCCCTGTCAGGTGTGGTGCTATCTCCATCTCCATCTTACAGATATGGAAACTGAGGCCCGAGGAGAGAGATTCTGGTCCCACAGCAAGTGCTAGAGGCAGGATTGAATGCCAATCTGTCTGGCTCCTGGCCTTTTCCTCCAGCCCAACACTGACTCATACCGTTCAAAATAATAGCTTGTCTGACATTCTAGCTGTGTGACCTCGGGCCTGTCACTACATCTCTATGAGCCTCAGTTTCTTTAGCTGTCCAGTGGGAATAATTACCCAGACTCCCCTGGCCTTGGCCTTGACAAGTAACCCAGGGTGGTTGGCTCCATCAGACATTCCTTATCTTCCCCCTGCTTCTCTCCCAGTGATTGACAGGCGACATGCCTCTGACTGCCATCGTCCCCAGGCATTCCTGCGCCAGGAACTCCACCCCTTCTCTCCCTTTCCAGGAAACGTATCTGAATGCAAGTGAGTGAGAAGGACCTTATTAGAGGGCTAACGCTGGGTCAACTCTAGTTTATTAAAACAGCGGTAAATCATTTTTTAAAACTATTATTAGCGACAAATGACTTTCAGCACACAGTGCAACTGATTATGACAGACCAATGGGTCACGACTTCTCAGGGATAACGGCTAGTATTTCTCATAGCTGTTTTGTGAACGTGTAAAGTTTGACCTACAGAAATGAAAGCAATGATTAATCCTGTTACAATAATCACCACTGCTCCAATCCTGGGAGGCCACGTAGTACAAAGGTTCAGGGGCCACACTGCTTGGGTTCAAATACTGACTCTATCACTTCCCAGATGTATGACATTGGGCAAGTTTCTTAACCTCTCTGTGCCTCAATGTTCCCATCTATCAAATGAGGATTGTAATAGTAGTATCTACTTCCCAGGGTTGTTTGAAGGTCAATTGAGATAATGTAAATAAAGCGTTTAGTTTAGTATGGTGTTTAGGTCAAGTGTCATCAAGCTATAACCTGTAGGCCCCATCTGGCTGCCTGTTTGTTTTTGTAAGTAAAGTTTTATTGGAACACAGCCAGCTTAATTTGTTGACCCATCATCTATGGCTGCTTTTGTGCTGCAATGCCAGAGTTGAGAAGTTAGTTACAACCGAGATTGTCCTCTCTGGTCCTTCACAGAAAGCATCTGCCAAGGTCTATGCTAGTTCATAATGGAATTACCCAATAAATGGGAGCTGTTATTATTTCATTTCATTTCATTTTTCCAACAGTCCATTCATTGTAAACGTGCTCAGAGAGGAGAAATGACTTGTCCAAGGCCACACAGCTAGGATGATATGGGGTTGGGTGAGGAATCAAGGCCTCTTGACTCCCAGACCAGGAAACTGTCTAGTACGTGACATTGACCAGGGATTTCCTCATGCTCAGAGTCCTTGGGCTCAGAGTTCTTTCTTCAGGACACCCAAGAGGTTGGCTGAGCTCCCAGGCCAAAGGATGCCAGCTGCCAAGTCCAGACATTCTCCTCTCTCCCTGTGTCAGAGGCCCTGCCAGGTCAGCTGGCACAGGGCAGCTTCTTCGCCCCATGTAGACCCTTCTCTGGCTTCCTATACTTGTGTCCATTGCCCTGGTAGGCCGGACTGGAGAAATAGCCTCGCTGGGTGATTAATGTTTCTGTCCCATGCTCTGGACTCTTATCTGCTTGATGGCCTTGCCCTTGTTCTTATAATGAGCTGGTTTAGGCCATTTACATTTCCTTTGCTCTGCTCTCCTGTCCAATAGCAGCTATGACATAATTATGTTGCTCTCCCTTATCCTTAATCCTCTCAAACTGCCTAGTTATCTTTAATTTCCTGTCCATTTCCCTTACTGGGGAGCTAAGGGGAGCTAAGTCAGGCCAAAAGTGATGGGCTAGCATGGGAAAGCTCATAGATGCTCACCCAGGGTCCCTGGAGCCAGAGAGGTAGCTGGGCTTCAGAACCTCCAAAGGATGGAGGGACACACACTTCCCAGACTGGAGCTCCTCTATTTACCAGTGCAATTTGTTGGTAGGGGCAGGTAGGGAACACCTCTGAGGTCCCTTTCTCATAGCTTGGGCAGTCTGAGAGTCTTGAGACCTAATGTCAGTGGGCTCAGTAACTTCCAGCCTCTCCACCTCCCCTCGGTACCTATATCAAATACTCTTCCTGTCCCCACTGTGCTGCTCAGGTCTCATGGCCCCAGGAGTGGCAGGGACAAGACTAATTCTAGCTAGAATGAGTATCTGTGTGAGTGTGTGTGTTTATGCATACATGTATGTAAAGGGTCACACATGTTTCTGTGACCATGGACTCTCTTTGACACTAGGTCTGGCATGTGGTGGGTACTCAAGACATGCTCATTTTCTTCCTCCCTTGGGTGACCATAGTGCCTAACACTGGCACAGATAGTAGATGGGCATGCAATAGATATTTATTCAATGTTTATTAAAGGACTACACTGAGCAGGTGTGTTCTTTCTGGGAGTGTGTTGTGTATGTGTGTGTGTGTGTGTGTGCATGTGTGTATGAAATGTGCACTTTGGATATAGAATATGTGCTCTCTGAGTGTGTATACTACATGTGCTTGCTGTGTGGACACAAGTGTGCATGACATGCTGCCGTGTATATCTATGTGGGAGTGGGTGCTGGCAGGAGAGTGTACTAGTTTAGAGGTTAAGACACAAGCTCTGAATCAGATAATGTGGGTCTGAATCCCAGATCTGCACTTTGTCATGGTGTTACTCTGGTCCCTGAATTTATCTAAATCCCATTTCCCTCACCTATAAAAAAGGGGGGCAAATGTCAAATTCACAGGGATATAGACAGGGTGAAATATGCGAATCTAGGCAAGATCCCTAGCACATGACCTGGGTACACAACAGATATAATTGTTGTTGTTGATGATGATAAAGAAGAAGAATATGTGGTGAGCTGGGCTGTTGGGGGCATATGTGTTGTGTGGAAATATGAGCACATGTGTGTGCAGGCCAGTATGCAGTAGAGTGTGTGAAGGAAGACATGATGGGAGCGACTGGAGGTATTGAGTGCACCCTGGGGATGCCTGCCTGGAATGGAAGCCCAGAGAGCAGGAGTAAAGGCCACGTGCACGCACAGAGGAAGCTGAGAGAAGCCTAGACTCGGGTATATGCATCTGATGACTTAATGAGCCTGTTCCCCTTTCAGCAGCAGGATTAATGGGATGAAAGTGGGCAAAGGACACTTTCGCTAGAGAATCAGGAAACAGCTCCCGACAGGGCAGCCTATTAGCTTAAGAAATGGTCTCTCCCAGGACCCTTGTGGCTCTTACCCAAGGCATTTCAAAGCCTTGCCTGCCCAAGAGAGGGGAGGACAGAGCTAGAGAGGTAACAAAGAGACAGCAGCGAGTCCGGCAGCAGATGCTGGAGGCAGGCTGGAGAGGAGCCTGGGAAGGGTGGCAAGTTCTCAGGGGATACTGGGAGAAAGGATTGGAAGAGGACTTGGGGTTCTGAGGAAGAGGGAGCTAACAGGAAGCTTGGAGGGGAAGAAAGGGAAGAGCAAGTCAGCGGCCCTGGGAAAGCCACCTCCTACCTTTCTCTCAGTCTGGTGGAATCTTCTTTAGACCAGGAGTTGCAGCTTCTCAGTGAATCCCGGGGGCTAGTTCTAGAACCATACTATGCTCCAGTGACTGGGCTTGCCATTGAGAAAATGGAAAGTGACCAAAACTTCAGGTGATCCAGAGACACCTGGATATCTGGAGAAGATGCTTCTCAGCCAAGTACTGACTCTGGGAGCCAGACACCCCACAGCCTCCTAGCTCCCTACCCCTACCATGGAATTTTCAGCCTACCTCATGCCCTCTCTTTTGGCTTCTGTTTCTCAGGGCATCATCTAGCCTGGCCTGGCCTCTAGTATCTTCTGAGGCTTAGCTGAGGCTGATCTTCCATGTACTCTGGGAGTCTGTGGCTGGCTGCTCTTACAATCTGCTACTGTAGGTCTGAAATCCCATCCTGCTTCGCTCTCTAGAATAGACCCACACCTAATGGGGAGACTTCTTTGGCAACAGTTGAAATGGACATTTGTGGACCTCCAAATTCCCACACTTTCAGTCTCTGCCCTCATTCTATTTTCCTTCTGCCCGAGTACCTATCAATTGTCCATGGGTCTTTGAAGGCAGGGACTACAATAATACATTTCATCAATGATAAAAATGATGGTGGTGATCATAATATTATTGCCAATGAAGATAGTGACAGTGTCAATGGTGGTAACAAAGGTGTTAATAATAGCGTTGATGGTGACTTTGGTGATGGAGGTAATGGTGAAGATGACAGTAGAGGTAATGATGATAGAGGTGATAGTGGTAATGGCACATGTCGTAATTGCAACGGTGTTAAGAGGTAATGGTGATAACGATGATGGAGGTGATGATGATTATGTTAGACACTGAAATAGAAATCGTGGTGAGGAAGAAGATGAGGGTGATGATGACGTTTGAGGTAGTAATAGTAGTGACAATGAGAGAAGCAGAGATAGTCACGTAGAAGCAGTGATGTTTGTGGTGAAGGTGTTGATGATGGTAGACGTGGCGTTTGTGATATTAGAGGTGGTGATAGTGGTGATTGATGGAGGTGTCAGTGATATTGAGAGTAATGGTGGAGGCCGTGGTGGTGATAAAGATAGTAGAAGTAATAGTAGGGATGGTGACGATTGAGGGTTGTGATAGCAATAACAATGGCAGTGGAGAGGAGAGGAGATGGTGGTGGCAGTGGTAATGGTGATGGTGATGAAAACTGAAGCAATTGATGAATGGTGACGGTAATGAGAACTATGATGGCCAAGACTCTAGTAGATCTACTTGTTAGGTCTATTATTTTCTATATAACTCCTGATTATTCATCTAATACTCTCCATCTTAGCTTTAATTTACCTCCCACCCTTCACTATTTCTAGGGCGTTAGAAAGTTAGACCAACCAATAAAGATACTGTGCAGGTGTTGATCTCCAAAAGAGTAGCTGGGTCACCTGGTCTCATTTGTTGTTGGGGGAGTCATAATTCAGGTAGTTATTGTTTCCCTTTTCCATCCTAATGGTGAGGAATGCAATGCTGGAAAGCTACCTGAGGAAGACTATGGAATTTTCTACCTTTGAGATGGCACAGAGCAAGAGAGAGACCCCCACTGGCCTGTATAAAGGCAGGGGAGCGGACATAGTGATTGCTATAAGTCAGGACCAACTTCAGGAGTCTGATTCTTTGGTTTGTTAGACAGGGAAAGGAAGTGGATTTATCTACTGAAACCTGGAGTTTTGTCTCTGAAGCTAATGGTGAGGAGATGAGAAGAGGCTTGGGAAGGGAAGAAGCAATGCAATCTGGTGGTTTAGAGAAATGTTGGCGTTCTTGTTCAGATTCCTTGTGGTTCTAAGTGGGAGGTGACCCAGGATGTGGGCCTCTGTGGCACTGCCTCCAGCCCGGCATCTGCCAAGAGGCCGCCCTTCAGGCCCATGGCTCCCATCCCCCAGCCCGGCTGCGGGAAGAAGGAGGGAGAGGAAGAAGAGAGGGAGGGCTGCTGCTCACAGTTCCCGGGAGGAATCTTTCTCCCACAGACTCTTGGAGCTCTTACCTCCCCCGCAGTACTTCTTTCCCCTCCCTCCTCTCAGTTTCCTGATTAGTGAAGGCCACTCAAGAACCTATCAAGGACAGGCTGCCTATAGTAACTGGTATGTTGCCTGCACCAAGGCACTGGTCACATGCCAAGAAAGGGGGACAAAGAATGTTGTACAAATAGCATAGGCCTTAGAATTAGGACCAAGGCCAAATCCTAACTGCCCGATTTAATCACTGTGTAACTTTAGATCTAGGGGTGCTACTCTCTGAGCCTCAGTTTACCCTTCTGTAAAATGAGGACCTACCTCACAGAATGTTATAAGGATTAAATGAGATAATGTATGTAAGGTACTTAATTACTACTTGGCACCTTGGAGATCTTTAAGAAGCATGAGTCTTTTCCCTGCCCCTTGTCTTTTTCAGAGGAAGAAGAAAGTAGGTGTGGCCTAGTTCCCATCCCTCCATTTCTTCCTCGCATATGGTTCTACTGATGTGAGAACTTGATTACTGTCTGAAGTGGGCCAATCCTTCCTACCTGCCACAGGAAACTGTGGGCCATGTCTTTCTGGGTGACCTGCAATAGAGTAAGGTTTTTGCTGAGCTGGGAGTCATGATGCGGTGCAGACCTTTATGGTACCCTCTGCTGACATGACCGTGGGCCCACTGTCTGGCCTGAGAGCCCTCACCAGTAGTCTGCTTCTTTCTCCCACATGTCCTTTCTCCCTTATTTTCCTCATCAACAGCTCACTCTTCCTAACAGGAATGAACAACTTCTTCACACTTTAAGCTTTCATGAGTGGGTCCTCTTCTTCTTGACACATGTCTAACTCTCCACCCCCACTTCTGGACAGTAAGGTTGTCCATGCCTTTCACATTCCCCAGACTGAGTACATAGCCTCCAAGTTCGTTTCTTTGTCCTTTGTTCCCTGTCTACCCCCACCCTAGCCTCTCTCTCTTCTTTGAAAGCCTCACTTCTAAGTCCCCTTGCAATTTTTTGACTCCTCTCCCAATTCCCACCTCCCACATTTTCCTGAGGGCGGTCCAGAGACACCTGGAGACACCCCTCCCACTCTTCTTTCCCCTTTTCCTATCTTCCTGTCTTCACAGTATTGCTTCTTTCCTGTGACTCAGCTCCTATCGCAGCACCCTGCTGCTCAAGCATTCTTGTGCTCCACCCACTCCAAGCAGCCTGAACTCCAAACACCCCCTTCCCCTCACTCAAGTCAGCTTGGTCCCTGCCTGGCCCCCGCCCACAAAGTTCAGTCCAGTTGGCCCCTCCCTGTGGGCATCCCTCAGAAGCCAGCTGCTGACTGCAGTTCATTGGTAGGGACCACATACCAGCCACCCCTGGAGCCGGAGTTCAAACGTGGACCTCCTAGCATGTGTTTGATCAGCTGAGGCCAAATCCGCAGGCTTCTAGGAAATGGCGCCCACCAGCTCAGCTGTGCTCTGGAGCCAGGGTCCTAAGGCAGGCCTAGTTGGCCCAGCATCCAGGACATGAGGAGGGGTGAAAAGGCAAGGAGAGAACTCTTTTCCTTTGTGTGCACGTGTGTGCATGTGTGTGTGTGGTGTGAATGGGGGTAGTGGTGATGTATGTGTTGTATCACTGTGTTAGAAACTGCTGGGTGCCACTGGGGTGTTTCCTGGGCTGTCATGGTGCCATGCAAGTGCCATGCACTTACTCTGTGTGTTCTGTGCCAGATGTTGGAGGGCTGCCATGCTTTGGGAGTGGTGTGTATGTTAGGTGTCACTGTGTCCTGTGTGTGCTCCTGTTGTGGCTGTGATGTGTATTGTGTCAGTTGTATGGGGTTCAGTAGATGCTATATGTGTGTGTTATCTCACTGAGGTGGGGTGCTGTGGGGGATGCATCACACTTGGCTGCAAGTGTGAGGTGGGTGTGATGGGAAACTTGGATTTCATGGTGCATGTGTGTAGTGAGGATGTACTGTGTGTCACTAGGTGTATGTGTCTGTGGGGCGGCTGCGGTCTATGTGGCATGAGGTTCATGAACCCCAAACCCAGTTCCCAGTGCCTATAGCTCAGACCCAGGAGTCCCCAATTTCGGGTGAATTGGGGCCAAATTCTTGTGTACATTGTCCTGCTTGCCACTCCACCCCCACTCTGCAGGTCAGGTCATCTGCCAGTTCCTATGGTTTAATCCAAACCATTGGCTGAAGTTCCCTGAATACTGGCCTCATAATGACCAGAATGGGAAGAGGTAGAGGGGAGGGGAGAGGAGGAAGGGAGCAGGAGAAAGAGGAACAGGAGGAGTGGGAGGGTGGAAAATGGAGAATCAACTAGGGGGCTTGACCAAGCTCTACAACACTATTCTAGGCCTTGGAATAGTAGTACTAAATCCAAGTGAGGACAGCACTCTTAAGGCCAAGTTCAGAGGGCCATAGGAGAGTCAGTAAGGTGCACCTGGTTTAATCTGAGGCAACAGAAAGACTTCTGAGAGGAAGGGTTGTTTAAGCTGAGGTCTGAAGGTGTAATGTGTGTGAAATCTACTTTGGGTTTCTGACTCTAGCACTTCAGAACCTTTCCACTTACTTTCTTGGTTACCCAGGCTCAAGCTGAGGGTGTTATCTTTGGATTATTCTTCTTCCTCCACATCCAATCAAGTTGGCAACCATAGCAAGGTTTCATGCATTTAATCTTTTAATCAACAAATAGTCATTGAGCCTGGAATCTGCTAGGCACAAAGCCAGGCCCTAGGAAGCCATTAGCAAGCAGGCAGGACTAACTAAGTTTCTGCTTTTATGGATCCCACCTTCTCCTCAGTGCTGCTGCCCCCCACTATTGCTCTGGGTCAGGCCTGAACTACTCCCCCCACCTCCAGGCTCACCCCTCCAGCCCATCATCCTCACCACAGCTAAGAGAGGTTCTGAAAGCTATGCTCATACAACACAATTGACTGTGGTCCCACTATGTGCCAGGTACAGTTTTAGGCACTTGGGATACATAGCAGAACAAAGCAAAGATCCCTTACAAAATTAATACTATAGCAGGGGTTGGGTGTGTGTATGTGAGAGGGGGGAGGAGTAGGGAGGGGGAATCAAACACACGGTGATGGAAAGTGAGCTGATTCTGGGTGGTGAGCACATAATGCCATGTATAGACAATGTCATGTAGAGTTGTACACCTGGAAATAATGTAATTGATATCAATCAATGTCACCCCAATAAATGTAACAACAACAACAACAAAATAATATAATAAGTAAATTATATAGTATGTTAGGAAATGGCACATGCTTTAGAAAAACCAAAGAGAAAAGTAACAGGGATTTGGAATGCTGAAGGGCAGGGCAGGATGCGCAATTGCTTAAAGTGGTCAGGGCTGGCCTCATCGACAAGGGGAGACTTGATACAACACTTTAAGCAGGTGAGATTATTAGCCATACAAATATCTGAAGGAAGAATGTTCTGAGCAGAGGGAATAGCCAGTGCAAAGATGGTGAGATGGGAACATGTCTGGCATGGTTGGAGAGCAGCTAGGAAACTAGTGTGTCTGAAGTCCAGTGATCAAAGGGGGAGTAGCTGTAGAGGCTGGGGGTTCAGGTTGCAGGAGGGTTTGGGAGCCAGTGTAGGGGCAATAGCTTTTACTCTGAGTGAGATGGGGAGCCGTAGGAGGGTCTTGACCTATGTCATAACAGGATCTCTTAGGCTTGTCAGTGGGGAAGTGTGTTGGGGGCAGGGGCTGGGAACCAATGGAAGAGGCCACCACAGTGATCCAGGCAAACTCAACTGGATCAAATGGAAGAGGGGCTGGGGTGGTTTTTGTGTGCTCTAAGTATTTATTTATTTATTTATTTATTTATTTATTTATTTATTGTCCTGGGTAAGAACTAAACTGGGGGCACACCACAGTTCAGCCTATAAGTCCACACATGCCAGGGCTGGGGGTTGATCCTGACCCTGGGGCTACAAAGCAAGCACTCAACCCACTGAGTCATCCCGGCTTCCCTTGTGTGTGTTCTAAAAAGCCAGGCAGGTAAGCAGGGCCAGGGAGGTATCATTACTGCTGGCAAGCAGAGAAGACTGGCCAAGGGAAAGTCCTATGATATTTCATGGAGTCCTTTCTGTTCAGGCCAAACCTCCAGCCCTGTCCCGGCCTCCCAATGCAGACAGCAGTGCTGGGCCAGCTGGAGGCTGACCGAGCACATTCATCATTGCTACATATGAAGCTCTTGCTGAGCCACTGACTTATTTACCCTCCCACAATCCTGTGCGGTAGATTTTACAACAAAGCTGCCACCTGCACGGTGCTTACTAGAATGCAGGCACTTATTCTCAGAGCTTTACATGCATCAACTCATTTGATCTTCACAGCAACTATCCTATAAGATAGATATTGCCATCGCCCCCCATACACGAGGTCTGACAATTAAGTTCACAAACTTGCCACTGTGTGCTTACGTTGGCTGCACTATACAAACAACTTGGGAAGGTTGCATAACCTTGGTACATCAGTATCTTACAGCTGTGTTCATGTTGACATATGGTAGTGTCTTGCTGAGTGGCATTTATTACTGTTGTATGTTTTTGTGTGTCGTCATGAGAACATTGGAGCTTGAGTTAGAGCAACAACAACAAAAAGAACCATTCAATTTTCTGTTAAACCTGGCAAGAGTGAAAGTGAAATAAAAAACATGCTAGTCCAAGTTTATGGGATGAATACCATGAAGAAAATGGCAGTGTACAGTGGATTAAACATTTTTCTGAGGGAAGAGAAAGCATCACTAATGAGCAAAGGTCAGGGTGGCCAGTAATGAGCATAACTGATGAAAACACTGCAAAAATTCATCAAATTGTGTGTCAAAATCATTGTCTGACTATGAGAAGCCTAGCAGACCAAGCCACCATCAATAGAGAAACAGGAAAATCTTCACTGAAAATCTTGGCATGAGAAAGTTGTGTGCAAACATGGTCCTGAAGGAGCTCACTGATGAACAAAAGCAAACGAAAGTCAAAGTTTGCCAAGTCCTTTTGGAGAGCCAAGATGATGTTTTGGGCCATGTTAACACTGGTGATGAAACATGGATGCACCACTATGCCCCTGAAATAAAGTGTCCATGTGCACAATGGAAAGCAGCCAATCCTCCACAACCAACAAAGTTCTGTCAGTCCAAATAAAGATTCAAAACAATGTTACTAACCTTTTCTGATATCAGACGGATTGTTCATGATGACTTTGTACCAACTGGACAGTCAACCAAGTTGACTATTTGGAAGTGCTGAAAAGTCTGCATGAAAAGTTAGACGAAAACGACATGAATTTTTCACCAACCACTCATGGCTCTTGCATTACGACAATGCACCAGCTCACGTAGCACTATCTGTGAGGAAGTTTTTAGCCAGTAAACAAATAACTGTATTGGAATACCCCCGCCCCCTACTCACCTGGTCTGGCCCCCAGTGACCTTTTTCTTTACCCAAAGATAAAGGAAATATGAAAAGGCAGACATTTTGATGGCATTCAGGACATCAAGGGGAATATGATGACGGCTCTGATGGCCGTTCCAGAAAAAGAGTTCCAAAATGGCTTTGAAGGGTGGACTAGGTGCTGGCATCAGTGCATAGCTTCCCAAGGGCAGGACTTCAAAGGTGGCAGTAGTGATATTCAGCAATGAGGTATGGAGCACTTTCTCTAGGATGAGTTCATAGACTTAATTGTCAGACCTCATACATGTGATAAAATTGAGGCATAGAGAGTCTAACTAACTTGCACAAGGTCACACAGTTGGTAAAAGACAAGGTCAAAAAGTCCAACGAAGGCATCCAGGGTCCAGATTTTGTGCTCTTAACCCCTAGGCTGATAGGAAAACGAAACTCAAGAGATGGGAGTGACTTCCCAAGGTCACACAGCAAATCTGTGGTGAAGCTCATATTGGCTCCCACCACCTGATTCACAGCCCAGATTCGTCTGACTGGTTCCACATTTCCCCATCTTTGCACCCTAACCCTCCAAGCTCACAGACACTGCTCTTTTGCCTCATCCTCTCCTCCACCTGCACGTTTCCAAGTAGAAAGAAGCTTAGGGCTTTCACACCAGCCCGTGCCCTGAATGGCAGAGGCCAGGAAAGAAGCTGAGCTGCTGCCAAGTGGGTGGCATTTGCTGGAGGCGCTTTTCCGCTCAGTAAGTATCTTCGTCCCCCAAAGACTAAAGGGAAGATTAGAGGGAGGAGTGCTGTGGGCTGGGCTGGAACAATCCCTCCCAAGCCTCTGCGGAAGGTGCACACATGACTGTGGGTGTTTATGCATGTGTGTGCCTGTGCTTTCACATGTGTGTCTGGCTGGATGAGGATGTTGGAGATGGTGCATATAGGAGCTCTTGTGTGTGTCTATCTGGGTGTGTGCATATGTATTGATGTGTGTGTGTGTGTGTGTGTGTGTGTAACCGCAGCTGGGTGGGGAGTATGTGTGAGTGTGTGTGTGCCTGGGCAGGGGTGTGATAAGAGTGGGGTGTATGTGTGCGTGTATAAGCATATGGGGATGGGTGTGTGGGGCTCCAGAGCACGGGGGTTACTGCTGGGCCCTTCTACTGATCTGGCTGGCCTCAGCCTGCCCTGCTATCTTGGGCACTCCTGTTGGCCCAGTTCTGCAGCCCACATCAGAGATCACCTGGCTTTGTCTTCAGCCTCCTCACCACTCCCTGCCTGTCTCCCAGCCTCTCCCTCAAGGCCTCCAGGCATTACCCAAAGGAAGCAGAGGCCACTGTGAAGGGCATAAGCACACACTAGCCCAGGACCCCAAGACCAAACATGAGGGGATTCCTGAGGGCCTAGGCCGCCACTGTCAGAATGGGATGGCTTATTCATGGGGACTTGCTCCGATGACTCTTCCACTCTCCCCATGGTGCAGATGCGGATGTTGTCTGTCTGAATGTAATTAGGCAAACATCTGCCTGACTCCTGGTCCACGTGAATAACCACCCTAGTCTTCTCAACAGAGGGGATTTCCTCCAGGGGGTGAATCCAGGTAGCGCAGACCCAGGAGTCAGACAGCCTGGCTTCAGGGCTCGGCTCTGCTGTTGACGTGCAGTTTGACTTGGGTGAGGTACCTAACCTTACAGCGCCTCGGTGACGTCATCTGTAAGCTAGAGAGGTCCGTCGTGGTCTGTAGCTCACAGGCTCATGGGGAGGGTTAAATGAGCCAACATAGGTAAAAGTGTTTAGAGCAGCACCTGGCACGTAGTAAGTACTGTAGAAGTGTGGGCTGTTATTAGTAGCTGTCAATTATTAGTAGCTGTGGAATAAAGAGGCAGTTTCTGGGTTTCTAGGATCTGCCCCACCTTAGGCAGGCACTTTCTCTTGGATCACCAGCTGTCCCAGGACTGGATCAGGAAATCCTTATGCATTGTCACCATTATGGCAGAAACAGACAGCAGACAGCAGATTGCCACTTGGCTCTGAGCCAGCCAGCGCCCCCACCCCACTCTTTTTCCCAGAGTGCTCTTCCCATTCAGCTTACAGATGCAAATGCACATCTGGATACTTACCAGAGGCTCCACCCATTCCAAGCCTGGCTCCAACACGGTAATCCCAGCACCTTAGAACATCGGTGCACACCTGCACAGGTCATGATTCACTCAGGGCTCGCCAGCCATTAGCTCATTTGCCAGGCATGACAATTCTGGGAGATGGCGATTGTAAACCTTTTTGTTCCCCCTACAGACAGAAGCTGCGTCTCAGAGAGGTTGAGCAACTTGCCGTGGGGCACACAGCTTATACATGGCAGAGCCAGGGCATGAACTCACATCTGCCTGACTCCCAGTGCATATGTATAACCACCCCAGCCATGGCCCCTAAAGGTCTGTGAACATATCTGTCTCCCCTCCAGGAAGATAAGCCCCCTGAGAGCTCTTTTTTTTGCCCAGTGGTGCCTGGCACAGAGCTGGGCGCCCAGTGGGGTGCAGCCCACAGGCCAAACCCAGCATAATGATCTATGTGGTTTTAGCTTGAAGAATGTTGCTAGGAAGTTTAAGATTAGTCATTATGATTGCAGACTGGAGTGATTGTATATACAAATCCAAATTTCCTGCTCCTGTAGAAACATTCAGGAGCCCGGGCAACCCTGGCCAATGTGGCAACAGCCAAGGATATTCCAGGAGCCACTCACTGCGCTTGGCGATGGGACACGTGGTCAGCTTGCAGCCCAGAGCCCAGTACTTTGTATTATCACCCCAGCTGCCGTTCCCCAACCTGCTATGCCATGACTTGCTGCCACTTGTTCTGTTCTTTCACCTACACCCTTTGCTCGGCCTAAATGGGCATTAGGACTGGTGCCTCCTGAGCAGAGTGTGAACCAAAGGGGAGCCCTGGGGCCCAGGGAGCTGTCTACCTACATGAACTTTCCATTAGCTCTGTTGTCACTTCCCCCCAGGTCGTCTACCCAGACCCCTTGCCTCCACCCCATCTAGCAGAGGAGGTAAGCCAGACACACACAGTTTCGTTGCTCATAAGTAAAGGGCTCTGGAATGGCAGGGGAAGGGGCACTTTTCTTTCTGGCTAGAGTGAAATCAGGGGAATTGTCCAGGAAGAGGCTGCCTTTGAGCCTGGAAGGATGGGCAGGCTTTGGGTGGATGGAGATAGGAGTAGAAGGGACGGTAGAATTCGCAGCAGGAGCAACAAAGGCAGGGAGGTGGCCATGTCTGAGCCGTGTACTGGGACCCTTGAATAATTGAGTATGGCTAGGTCTCATGATGGAGGGGAGCAAGGCAAGGGGGGATGGAAATGAACACTTGCTGACCATTCATGTCCAGAGATTCCTAGATCCTGCCTGGCACCCTGTGAGGGACACACATGTGGGAACCAGGTTAGTTGTCACAGTAATTCTGTGAACCTGGACTATGGAGACACTGAGGTTCAGAGGTTAGAGCACTTGCCCAAAGCCACACAGCCTGTGGAATAGCTGGAATTGCCCCCAGGTCTGCCTCCATATTGGGAGGAAGAGGGCTGGAAGCCATTGAATGCTTTGAGCAAGCAAGTGGCTGGCTCTGTCTTGCCTTCTGGGCCCTGGGCAAGTGGCCCAGTGGATATGGGAGGGGAATCCCAGTCTCCTCTGCCTTCTTCTCCCCCACACAGCTTACGCTCTAAGTCCTTTGACTGCACTTCCCAAATAGCTCTCCATGCCCGCTGCCTTGCCCTAATCCAGACCCCACACTTCTCATCTGGACTATGGCAGGGGTCCCCCACACGGACCCCTGCTTGTATTCTTCTTTCCTTCCCATCTGCTCTCCACTGCAGCCAGAGGGGACTAGCAAAATGTCAGAGCCAACTGTGTCCCTTGACCCCACACTCACACACACTGGTTTCCAGGGAACTCTCCAAACTGCCCCCTGTGGCCTGAAGGATTGACTTCTCCATCAGCTCTCCCTCTGTCTAGACTTTAGACTGTCCTTCCACTCCCCCACCCTCTTCGTGCCTTGCATATTCCTTATGTTCTTTGGGACTCCGTTCACATGCTACTTCCTCCTAGATGCTTGCCCTGACTGCTTCCCTTCTCCCATATCTGGCCTAGATAGCCCTCACCTGAACTCCCAGAGCCTTCTGGGCGAGCCTGCACTGTGGCCCGTTCCCGTGTACCGTGTAATAAAAGTGCCTCCCTTTGTAGTCTCCTACAAGACTGGACATTCCTCCTGGGCAGGACCCAGGGCCAATAGTGTGCAGTGTTTAGGAGCCTAGACTCTGGATAGAGACTGCCTGTCTTGGAACCCTGGTGCTGCCAATTAGTAGCTGGGTGCACTTGAGTAAGTCCCTCTGATGCAGTTTCCTTCTGTGAAATGTGGATTATCATAGCACCAACCTGCCAGAGGGCTTTGGTAGAAATAAAGAAGAGTCCATATAAAGCACTTAGAACAGAGCCAAGCTTACAGCAAGTGCTCAATAAACACAGCGATTATTACTCATTTCTGTATTTTCGGGCCCTGGCACAGAGTAGGTGGCTGAAAGGGGGGCCTGGAGTAGCCTGGGTCAGGGGAGACTGGCCTTCATGGAGGATGACCTAGCTGTAAGAAGAGCCCCTCCGTTAAGTGGCTGGGAAGGGGTTGGGGCCCCTGGGGCAGACATGGTCCCCAGGGAACAACTGCCGAGTTAATGGATGCTGCATGTGGCAGCTTCTATCTGGTTCGGTCGCCAGCCTCCTCCATCAATATGGTGCAAATAGTCAGCTGCCACCTCATTAGCCTGCGTCCAGGCCCAATGCTGCTGCCACGCAGTGAGCGAGCAAGCCGCTGGGGGGCCAGAGGCTCGTTAGGGCCAGGCCTTCACCACGGCCAGAGGGCCCACAACGTGATACCGGCTCAGGGCCCAGTCCATGTGTTTCCAATCAGCAATTAGTCTTTAATTAATGGGGCTGCAAAATGATTGTTTTCCCGTCTGAATGGCGGCGTGGGCAGGGAGCCGGCAGGAATGGCCATCTGGGGAGTGTTAAGCTGGAGTTACAAGAGGAGACATAAAGAAAGGAACCAAATACCCCAATTTGGGCCCAAATCATGGCCCTGGGCAAGCTGCATGGCGCCCAGCCCAGTAGTAAATGAAAGCCAGGCCTGGGCTCCTGGTGGCACCTGCTCTTGCCTAGGCTCCAGTGTCCCCAGTGGCTCTGGGGATGGCTGAGAGGATATCCTCTGGGCCTTGGTTTCCCCGGATATATCACAAGAAATTTCCCAGTGGGTCCTCACAGCTCTGATGCTGACAGACTTTGACCCAGTCATACATGACTTAGTGGGAAAGCCAGGCCTTTGGTCATGCTCCCTGGCATCCCAGCCAGACCTCATCTCTACATGGTGACTGCAATTTCTATCCTAGGCTGGTTGGGGGAAAAGGAGTTCTGTAAACTGTAGAGTGCTGTGCTGGGTCCCTGGAACTTGGGACAGAGAAATAATCCATCACCTCCTGGACATTCCCAACCCTGAGTGCCTCTGAGCCTGCTTCTCATACCCTCTACTCCCACTGACCAGAGACTGCTGAGCTCGTCTGCTGAACTGTCTCACCAAGTCTTCACTACGAGTAGAGCCTCTGAAGCATTGTGGAATTGTATTGCCCCTGGTTTATGGAGGAGAAACCTGTGCTATTGAGAAGCTCACTAAGTGGTAGTTGAGCCCAAAGAGGTTCCACTATGGAACCCATGCTCTTAACCACTAACCAAGGGGACATTTCTCTTTATTTCAGGGGATCCCATCTTGGACAATAGTTGGACATTCTCCCCAAACATCTAGAACCACAGGGAAAGGACCTCAGCCCTGGCTGAGCCATTAGTGATAAATGCATTCAACCCTCCCATGGTGTGGGTAACACTACAACCGGGGACAGCCGTGGGTGCGTACAGGGCCATAGTGCACATTCCTGACAGCTCTGGGCTTGGGATGCAACTTACTGACTCCAAGGTCTGTTGAGTTGGGGCAAAATCCTATCCCCTTGGTTTCCTCCCTTCCCTTATCCCTGCCAACCTGGTGAGTCTACCTCCTAGACATGCCATTGACCCATCAGAACCTCTCTAGCCCTTCTGTGCCTGCCTGGGGTCAAATCTTCTCTCCCCAGGGTTGTTGCCTTAGCTCCTCAATGGCTTCCAGATGAATCTTTCAAATGTACACCTTAGATACCCTTGAATACTTTCTTAGAAGCCATCAGTGACTCCTGTGGCCTGCTGAATGAAGTACAAAGTCTTTAGTCCACCATCCAGGGCCTTCTACATGAAATTCCAATCTGCTTTCCCAGCTTTAACTCCATTTTCCTGCTTGTAAATCTTATGCCTCAGCCGAACTGGACGTCTCAAAAATTAGTTTCCTGCTCCACAGGATTATTTTGAGGATTAAATTTATTGTTCCATGTAAAACCCCTGGGCTTCCACAAAGCAAGGGCCATATCAGACTTGTTAAACAGATACAAAAATAAGTATATGGACCAGCCTTATCTATTTTCATGTCCAGGCTTCCTTCTATGCACTGGGTTCCCTTGACTTGCAGTTCACTTTGCCTGGTGAAACCCTACCCAGCCTTCAAGGCCTTCAGCTGTCCCATATTAGCTCCTCTAGGAAGGTTTTCCCAATGTCTTTTGCTTTGGAATCCCATTAGCACTCTCTTTATCCTCTCTCATGGCTGCCTAGTCAGTCTTTTCTCTCTAGTGAGTGTGTGTACATGTTCTTGAGTAGCCTGAATCTCCTCAAAGAGAGGTGGTATGGTGTTGGGAAAAGCGCCCAGGTATAAAAGAAAGAAAGAAAGAAAGAAAGGAAGGAAGGAAGGAAGGAAGGAAGGGAGGAAAAAAGAAAGAAAGAAAGAAAGGAAGGAAGGAAGGAAGGAAGGAAGGAAGGAAGGAAGGAAGGAAGGAAGGAAGGAAAGAAGGAAGGAAGGAAGAGAAAGAAAGCAAGCAAGCACAACTGTGGGTATCACACTGACTTTAGTTTAAACTTTAGCCCTGCTAAGTGCTAGCTGTGTGACCTTGGACCAAGCCTCTTTAAGCTTCAGTTTCCTCAACAGTAAAATAATGAAATAAATAGGGTTTAAGAAGGCTTTGGCCTGAGAGGACATGGACTCTGACACTTAGTGGAAGCTCTCACCTCTTACCTTTTCATGCTAAAGAGCTAGCAAAGAGCCCTGGTGGTTATAAGATAAAGCTTGTTCACTTCTGGCCTGGGAGGTATTTCATGGATGACTGGACCTCTTCCTGTATCCTGAGGTCCTGGTGGCTTTGTCATTCCCTAGTTCTTCCCTGTATGCTGAGGCCCAGGTGTCTGTGTTCTTCCCAAGTTCTGCCTCCAGCACTTACAGCAGTGACCTGAGCTGCTGCTCTGTGTTTCTGAAAATAAAATTTGCCATTACCTGAAGAAGGATGGCCATCCAAAGTCAGTGCCTTCTGGCAGTTTTCTTCCAATCACCTTCATGAGAATCAGAGGGCAGAAATCTTGAGAATTCCCCAGGGGACCCAGCCTACCTGCCAGATCCACGTGGCCTTGCCCAGGCTTCTTCCTCAGTCAGACTGTGGGCCAGCTCTACTCCCATCCCCTGAGTGGATGGAGTCTGAAAATTGCTCTATAACTGGCCTCACCTTCTGAGGATTCCCGGGAGGGCAGACTTGGAAAGCGCAGATCACCCAGGAAGGTAAGAGGCCTGGCTGTGGTCTCCATGCTGCCAATGACTGGCCGTGCATCCCATGACCAGTCCCTTCTCTGCTTTGACTTCCAGATTTTGAATTGCTAAATTGACTCAGTCTAGGCCTCCATTATCTCTCAACTAGGTGACTGCATTAGCCCCTGACTCATCTCCCTGCTTCCACCCTTTCCCACCTCAGTCTACTCTCAACTCAGTACAGAAGCCAGAGGGATCCTGTTAAAACATACACCACATCATGTCATGCCTCTGCTTGAAAATATCCCTTTGCTTCTCAACAACCATAGTAAATGCCAAAGGCCTTAAAATGATCTGTAAGACATAACATCATGGGGTTTCAGACTTGGCTGCACATTGGAGCCCTCTAGGGAATTTTTTTAAATATTTATTTTATAGTTTTTGACAGAGACACAGACAGAGGCAGAGAGAGACAGAGAGAAGGGGGAGGGCCCAGAGCATCTCCATAGTTGTATGTCATCAGTTTTCAACATGGTTTCGTTCCACACAGGTGGGTGGGGGCTGCACAGGACAAGAACTGGGCTGGGGGCCTCCTGCATGGGAGGCACATCCCCTCAAGCCAGGGGCCAAACTGGGGGCCAAGAACTGAACTGGGGGCCTCCTGCATGGGAAGCACAACCCAGTTCAGTATATGTGTCTGCACAGGCCAGGGCCGGGATTCGATCCTCAGTCCCCGGGGCTGCAAAGTGAGTGCTCAACCCACTGAGCCATCCCAGCTTTCCTGGGAATTAAAAAAAAAAAATACTGATACTGGGTCTCATGGCCAGAGGTTCTAGTTTAATTGGTCTGGGATGTAGCTTGGGGTTAAGGTTTTAAACAGCTCCCCCATTGAGTCTTAGTGAAAGCCAATGTCCTTGTGATCTGTCTTCACTGCCACTCTTACCTCTCTGACTTCATTTTCTATTATACCCCCATTCACTGTACTCTTGCCATGGCCCTCACTGTTCCTAAAACAACCCAGGCACATGCTCACCTGAGGTCCTTTGCAGTTAACCATTCCCACTGCCAGAGATACTGTTTTTTTCCAGCCCACTGTGTCCAGAACCCTCACTTTATTCAGAGTTCTGCTCAGATGTGGCCTTCTCAGTAAGGCCTTCCCTGCTAACCCAAGCTAAAATAGCACTGCCCACCACTACCATTACACTCTGACCATGGCCCTGCTTCATTTTTCTTATAGCGTTTATCACTATCAGGCATATTGTTAATTTATCTATTGTTTGATTGTCTGTCTCCTTCCACTAAGATATCAACTATGTGGGGGATAGTGCTTGTTTTGTTCATTGCTGTATCACTAGCATCGACAATAATGCCTGTCATATAGTAAATGTTCATAAAGCTTTCTTGGATAAGTGAATGAATCAAGGCAATGGCAAATAAAGCTTGGGTATCAGGCCCATATAGAGTGGAATCTCCAGCTCAGGTCTTTCTAGCTATGTAACTTTGGGCAAATCATTGAACCTTTCTGATCCTCAGTTCCTCAGAAGGTAAACGGGCCTAGGGATATCTACTTCATAAAATTGTACAGACTGATTGTTCAGAAACAGGTGATATAGAGCCCGAGGAGCTACAGGGCAGCCAAGCCAGGCGATTAGCAACTTGCTACTCTACCTACACCCTAGCTTTCCCTTAACAATATTCTTATCTTTTTACTTTGAAATAATGATAGAGTCACAGGAAGTTGCAAAGATAGTACAGAGACATCAGCAAAAATGGCAGAGTAAGGTACTTCAAAAATATCCTCCTCCATAAAAACAACCAGAATGCTGGTATAAATGGTCAGGATCAACTTTTTCAGAACTCTGGAATTTAACCTAATCCTTGCAGCAATCCATCATTTGTTCACTCAAGAAAAGAGACTGAATTTTGCTACAAATAATGAGTTTATACTCATTCATATTCTCAGCTCTACACTTGTCTTAAAAATGAACAGCCTAAAATCACAGTGAAAAGCAACCTGGCAACTACTGAATAAGAGAGAACAAGATT